>RXOD01003804.1:0-62526 GCA_005223375.1 Amoebophrya sp. AT5.2 | reverse complement strand
CCCCCCCGGGGGGGGCTGCCTATTCCGCGACCGGGCGTCTGGGTACCCACGGTCCCGAATTCGGGCATATTCGATGAAGTCGGGGGCGACCGATGAAGTCGGGGGCGACCTCCTCCCGGGGCTTTCCCGCAGCCTCATGATTCCGCACGTACCGTCGATGGGCAGGGCCGGGCTCTTGGAGGAGGGGAAGACGCCGGAGACCGCATCTACCACCCCTCTCCCCCGCACCATACCATGGGGCCCCGCAACATACTATGGCAGAGGGGGGCTTCGTCATCTTCCATCCGCGCCATCATTCCCGGTGGACAGCCAGCTTCCATTTCTTGTGGATCCTGAACACGAATTGAGCACGATTGCGACGCGTTTCCTGAACAAAGCGGCGTCGTTTTCCGATCAGGGGCAGCAACACCAGGAACAGCCGGCGTTTTGTGTCTTGGATTCGAAGCAGCGCATCATTGGGCTCACCTCATCGTGGGCACAAAAGGTGGGACTGGTTTTTCTCGACGAGGAGGGGCCGGAGTCGCAGTTCCCGCTCTGCGCGGCCGCCGCGGTGGGGAAAAATATCAGGGAAGTGGTGGGGGCTTCTGACTCAGCTGCATGCCCGAAAGCGCTGGGAGAGTATTTGGACTCCCTCGGCGACCTGTTCCGTGGCCATGGTGATCTCGACCGGCTTCAGCAAGATCAGGACTCACAAGCTGCAGTCACCTACTACCTCAACGACTGCGCGCAAAATTGCACGGAGGGCCAGGTCATCGAGTTTCCGGACCAGTTTCACTGGTCCAGCCAGATGCTTTACACGGGGCACACCCGGATCTGCTGGCTGATTGCTGCACAGGACCGGAAGGGAGCGGACGTGAAGGAGAAGGCGTTCCTTCTGGACCTGCGCGGCATGACAGATCAGCGCCGTGTGGACCTCATGCCCTCGTCCGCTGTAGCGCATCGGCCGACTACCAGTAAGTTAGTAGATTGACGAGATCATCCGGGGCGGAACATTCAACATCCCTCTTCCGATCGCGATCGGGAGACGGGCGGGAGGGAGAGAGTAGAATCTTCGAGGGGTGGAGATGGACGAGGTCGAGGGGTGGTGTACGAGAGAATGGTAGACGTTTCAGCAGGGGTTCTACAGCAGGGTGCGGCGGCGGAGCAACAAAAGCGAGGGATCTACTCACTGAAAAAATTCCGTCATTTTTCTTCCGTTGCACTGTACTTTTACATCATTAATAAAAAAAAGGTTTCATTTCTGGTACTTAGCAGCTTCAACCAAGAGTTGGTCTCACTCGTCACTTTCACAGTTCGCCACTTCGGTGTCGCTGTGCAAAAGATGCGCGAGTATCTTTTTAAACCTTCGAAAGCCTATATTTGCAGATTCAAGCTCGCTGACACTGCGTAGTTGCTACTTCGCATCATGCATCTGAATACAGTCTCTGTTGCTGCCGGGTCTACTCCGTGTTGCCCTGTGGCTGTTGCGGCCAGCCAAAAAAAAAAGAGCCAAAAAAAAAAGAAAACCTATACTTTTTTAAAGATACGAAACTGACACTCCTGAGTTTTGTCTATATTCTTGCTTCATCTAGTACTATTTCTTTCTGCAACGGCGGCAGTGGGGGGGGACCGCAGTGGGGGAGCGTTCTTTTTGGGGCCGCTACGGCGGCTGCCAAAACTATGACTTTGCATCTATTTGTTTCTGCAAAAACAGAAAGCCAAAAAAAAAACTTAATCGAAAAGCAATGAATTGTTTTGTTGGCGGGCGCAAGTGCAACCAGGAGGTGTTCCAGTGCCGCTTTGCTGCAACAGGTGTCCTACTACGAAGACGATGTCCGACACCGACTCAGAGAGGAGAGGGTTTCACTTTCATCAGTATTGTCGTAGCGAATTTTTATCGAGTCCAAAGAAGTAGATGAACTAGAAACTTCCTCGGATAAGAGCAAGAAGCATCAGAATGGCGTCCCGCATCGAGCCCCTCGCTTTGGAGGCTCTCGACGTGAAGATTGCGTTTCCCGCTTTCGAGGATGCCACCGAAACTCCATGGGACCGCTACGTAATGCTCAACTACCTCGTTCGCGGCCGCGAGCGCCGGCGGCGGCCGCTGCTGGACCACGGTGGCCGGTTGTCTTACTGGGGTATCCGCAACAAGAACTCGACCTCGGAGTTTTTCGCTTTGACAGAGGAGGAGACCCTGTACCACCCCGCGAAGTACAAGACGAAGATGTGCACCGACGTGAAAAAGTGCCGAGAGCAGGCCGGGTGCAGATTGTGCCCGTACGCACACAGCGAAGAGGAACTGCGCTGCGAGCTCGCGAAAAAGTACGGATACAGGGACGAGTTCGACACGTGGAGGGCGAAGCAGAAGGAGAGAGATGAAGGAAGTCGGGTTCTATGCGGCGACGCTGGCGATAACGGTGCTGCTAGTGCAAGTAGCTGTGCTCGCAATGGTCACAATGTCGGCCAGCAGAGGGATGCCTGGCCAGACGAAGCGGCTGTGGGGCCGGCGAGCCCGTGTGCGGCCGGTCGGGCCTCAAACAGCCAGAAGCACGGACACGGGCAGAGCGGGCAAAAACAACAAGAAGGCAGAGCAGGAGCTGGTTTTGCTGGTCGAAGAGAAGAGAGCGGAGGCCAGAAGACATCACGCGAAAAAGATCGTCCTCGAGCAGCAGACGACAGCGCGGCTTCGGCGGATGGGTTGCACGGAACGGTGACGGTGCGGCTGGCGCCGTGGCACGGCTGTGCGAGTCTCGCGGATGCGTCAGCAAGCCTTCCCGTCGTCGACGACACCGGATACCCTGTCGACATGAACAGTTCGGCCGTTTTCCTGCAGGACGAGGTCACGCGATGGCAGGCTTTTCACCGATACAACCCGGAATTTCAGCGCTCGCTACAGATTCAACACTCCTCTTTCGCTACGTCGTCGGCTGGAACAAGCACTGCCGCGCCTCCGAGGGGGACAGGTTTTACGACAGGAAGCTCCTGCTCCGCGCTGGCTAGCAGCTCTGCTGCAGCGGATCGCCACCTGGGTGGAGACAACTCTTTCGTAAACGGCTGCGCTGCACCGGCCTTCGAAGACCTGCAGTTAGCGCCGGGCGTTAGCATCGAGTCCTCGGTTCCGCTATCCGACCAGTACGGGAATTCGGTCACCGTCGAGGACCTCTTCCAGTTTCCGGACGGACGGATCGTCGTCTACAGCTCGCTCGACGGCGCTTGCTATGGCATTGCTGACGTGATCCGGCGCTCGAAGAAAGCGTACGCGGAAGCGCAACGACGCGAGCAGGTCGAACGCCAACGGAAAGGACCTGCTCGCGTCGTTGCGCTTCCGCGCCCGAAGGAAACAGACGCGAAAATGATGAACAAGCAGCGACGAGGTAGTAGAGAAAACGGAAACTGTAACTACCGAAACGGAAATACAAAGCAAATAAAGGTTCTTACGCGGCCGCGAGACGGGAGTCAAAAGGTGGAAGTAGATCAGTGCGATCAGATGAAGCAGTGGAAGAATCCCGATGCGAGGGGAGGCGCACCGGCAGGAGGCGAATACCATGGGCGATCTGAAAGAGGCCGCGCGTCGTCGGTCGGTGGAGGAGCGCGAAACAAAAACTACGCAAGCGGGCCGAGGCAAGAACAATGGGCAGCGAACAATGTTCGCCCTCAGGAGCTGCAGCGGAAGACTGCCGGCCGCGACGATGTATCGCACAAGTGCTGGGACCGGGCGGAGGCGGGTGTCCCCCACTCTTCCACCTCCCGGAGCAAGAGCTTCCGGAAGCACAGCACGACGTCGTCCGCCCGTGCCATGGCGGCCACGACGAATACTTCTTCCACCACAGCGTTGAAAGGTAGAAAGAAAGGACACTGGAGGAACGGGGGACAGGGCGCGGAGAGCGAAGCGCAAGCAGAAGGTGGGGGCAGCTACGAAGGCGCGCACCAGAGCGGCGGCGGCGGGTCGGCCTCGGCGGCGAGAAGTAGAGCCGCATACAACCGATCGCAACACAAACAATCGGTCCCGAGCAATCATCATCCGAGTCAGTACAACAGCAGGCAGTCTGGACCCACGACGACTGGAGGAATCGGTCAAACCCTAAAGCCACCGCTGCGCGTGAACACGAAGGTGCGGTCGAGCTACCCGCACTGGTATGACCGGCCGGTGGAGTTTGACCGTCAGTACGGATGGAGCTGGGGCGGCCAGAAATGGGGTACGCACGCGTACGAGGAGCGCACTTGGGGTCGCAACTCTGACAGCCCGCGGGGAGGGGTTCATGCTGCGAACTACGCGAGCGGTGGCGTGCTGACCGGGCAACCGCAGGCACATTACGACGAATTCGGGAGGAGCTGTCGCCTGGATGGCGGGGTGCTGGAAACCTACAGCTGCGTGATCGCCGGTGGAGCGGGAACCAGCACGGACTCACCAGGCGGAAATTTTCCAGGTGACAGCCGTACACGACCCATCGGGACGACAGAGCATGGTCGCCGGGAAGGTCGCTCTGCAAGCGCAGCAGCAGCAGGTGCTTGTGCGTTTTGGTGCCCCGGTCGTTAGGTGAGGTGTCTTTCCATGGTCGTCATTGTGCGCGCTTCTAATGTATGTCCGTAGTATTCTTGGCTGCGCAAAAAATAAATTCAGGACCGATGACGACGGTCGAAACGAAGGCACCGACGACAATCTGCATCTCGGAGCTTCCGGGCCAGACGACCACAAGAGACATGGCACATTGCTTGGCCGCACGCGGCTTCGAGGAGGCCTACGACTTTCTTCACGTGACCCGGATGGAGCATGTAATTGATAGATGGACTAAATAATTGAATTCTTGCTCTTGCATTAAAGAAGTAGTCGCACTTCTAAATACTATCTTCCCTTGACAACGAGGACAACGAGATTGACATCTCTAACTGCGTCTCTCACTCCAGCAGCGGACAATGACGTGCTTCGTGAATTTCGTCAGTGCGGGGGACCTCCGTCGCTTCCGGAGTGATTATCAAGACTTTCCCGTGCGGATCGCCCGCAGACAGGGATTTCTCCCCAACTTTCACGCCTTCGTGAATCATCAAAGGCAGGCGCGGCGAGGGAAAAAAAGTACTGCAATTCTCGGCATATGGAAAAAGCATCCGTTTGCGTACACTAGACTTGAGACTTTTGTAGCAGGTGGGAAAACGAATCAAATCTCCCTATGCGCACTTGCAGAGCCGTCCTCGTCCACCACTGCTCCGAACGGAACGAGCGCAGGACTGGAAAACGCGTCGTCAACCTTGGCCAGAACAATAAAGAAAACCTCCAACGACCACAACCAGCTGCAACAGCGCGCGCCCCTCTGGATTCTGCGCGACAGTAACCGATCGGCCGTGAGCCAGATATTGCACTCGCTGCCGAGTATGGCTGACGCAGGCCTCGAACTTGGCCGCGATTTCCAACTGAACATCCGCACCACTTTGGAGCCGGGCGAGACGGCGCTCTTGGCGAAACAGCAAGAAAAGGAAGCAGGCAATGGCGGCGCTCTGGTTGATACAACGAGTGTAGGGGAAAACGAAAAACCTCAGGAGGCCGAGAGTACAAGAGCTGCTAAAGGTCAAGAAAATGTAGGCGGATCTACAAGTAGTGGTAGCGCTGCACTGAGCGTGGATGTAAACATAGAAACAGAAGCACCGAAAGTAACGGAGGTGGCTGGGCTGGACGCAGTAGGGATCAACATTGCAGGAAGCGACGGCCACGACGAGCTGCCGAATGGAACAGAGTCTGAAAACCACCCCTTCACGAAGAGCTCGCCGGAAACGGTTTCCTCGTGCCCAACGTTGGCACGGACTAGCAGCAGCCTCGGCGACAGTCCCGAAAGCCTTGCCCAAACACCAGGAACGGAAGCTGCGAACGAGGAACAGTCCGACCCCGAAAGTCAGGGCCGGGAAGCTGTAGAGGAGGGCGATGAAAAAGCTCGCCGAGAGCTGGAGGTGGCAAAAGCAGATGAAATTACAGAAACTACTGCGCAAGCAGCTGGAGAAAAAAACGATCAACGGAAGGGGAGCCTGGGGGACATGGGCGCTATCGAGCTGGTTTGCGACCGGACTTATGCCCACGGATATCAAGACGATAGCAGCGAAGTGGACGGCTGGAAGAGCGGGGGTGAGGAAGTGGAGCTATAAGTATGCGGAAACCATTGATTCGTCTTATATTTTTTGATAGAGATGATAGATACTAAGATCGCAAAATTGTACGTCGCATCCATTAACGGAGTGGGAGCGGAGCCGGAACGCGGCAGCGGCAGTCGTGCCTAAATGATAACGCTAAGACTTTCAAATTTTTCTTCGCCTTTTTTATTCTGATTAAAAAAAAAGATCTTTCTTGTATCTGTTTCCTTAAATCGAAGCGTTTCTCCGCATGGGAGCCGTCGGCGATTCGCAAGGGTTCTGCAGGAGGCGTACATTCACACGATAATGAATACGGGAAATATGAATGCAACAGCGCCACGCCGAATCTGTCTTAGAATTTTCTTCCACTCCCATTCAAATAGATTCCAAGCATGAGACTGGCACGGTAGTATAAGGCAAATGCCAACGCACCAATGATTTCTTTACCGCCGGAGAGTAAGTGACTTGCTTCCGCCACCACAGGAAAGAGTAACTTTCGCGACACGGACTCCGCAAAATTTTCTCAAGGTACGGGAGTAATTTGTACTGACAAGAAGCAGAAGTGTCGTAGTGCGTTACTTGCAAACTACAAGGTCGCAGCGCACTCGCAAGTGCGCATTTGCGGAAGGGGACCATGCTACGCATTTTTTGGGTGCTCCGACGGCATTGCGTTGTTCATAAGATTGCTCTGATCGGAATCGGTCCTCACATTAGCTGTAGAATCAATGCTGAGCTTCTCTCGACGTATGGTAGAAGCACACATCGGCAATTTGAAGTAGCGTACTTTTTTCTTAGCGCCAAGAAGCTTGTTGCATCCGCACGAAAAGAAGGATAGTCGATGGATTCACTGTTCTTGCCTGTGACTATTGTTCGGGCCCGGAAATGGAAGAAAAACCTACCGACCCTCGCTCCGACACTCGATTGGTTCGCGTCGTACCGGCTAAGGCTGGCGATAGAACAAGAACTACGAGCAGTAGCTGCACAGCTCCAAGACCAACTACACCAACGTCAACCTCGAGGACACAAGAACCGACAGGAGCGTTTTCCTCCGCCTCGCTTTCTTCTCGACGGAAAGTGGGGAACACGGCGCTGCAGAATGCGCAGTTTGCGCTCGGTCGTCGGGAGTGGCGGTGGCGCGAGTTCTCGTGGACGGAACTGTTCCGGCAGGCGGCGGCCTACGCCTTCCCGTGCTGTTGGCGACTGCGGGACCACTTGCGGGCCCCGAAAGCGCGATCTGATTCCTTCGCGAGCAGGGCGGTGCGCACCGTCTTCTGGCTGCTCCGAGTAGTGCTCAAGACGGGGATGCAGGGCTGGGGAAAGTTGCGCACGAGAACAAAGGCTTTGTGGCGTACTGCCAAGCGGCTTCGCTTCTTCTTTGGGCAAAATAAAAACGACGAAAAGGTGGAAGAAGAAGAGTCATCAAGCGCCGAGGAGGACCCGGCTGCTGCAAGATGGGAAACGAGTAGTTCCTGATCTCGAGCAGCACAAAGCAACCGTTATCATTGCCCGCAATCAAGTATTGTAAATTAATACAAGGCTCCAGGCTGGGTCCAAAATTTTTATCAAAAATATTCAAACGGCTTCCCGATCGGTGGATCCCGTGGACAGAACAAGCGACGCGACGATCCGCGACTTGTGGCGATCCTCCGCACCGAGAGATCTTCAGACGCTGCATGTACGCTGACCACTCTCCATTTGTTGAACTCGTGCAGGTGCAACTACGGCGCCCTTCCGATCGAATTCCGTATCTGAGTCTGGTATCGCCTACGCCATCGCTAAGCATCGGTAGTTAGAGTCTTGAAGAATATTTGTTCGAATAGAGGTTCTTACTCGACGACTTCTCATAAAAAAAGCGCCTGAAGATGGATCTCGCGGCCCTCCAGCAGGCTCGCATGCAGCGTGCACGCGCAGCCGGGTGGGCCCAGCAGCCTACGCCCGGCGGCGCGTGGCAGTGGCGGCATACGCGCACGGGGCAGACCGCGCACGCTTCGTTGGATCCGACCACGATCGAGCTCGAACAGGCCCCTTTGAAGAGCGAGGCTGAGAATGCGGCCGCAATAGCGGCGAAGCGGGAGGAACTGCTGCGCAAAAAAGAGCACGACGAGCAAGAGGAGAAACTAAAGCGGCTTCCGCCCGCGCTGCGGGCGCGGCTCGAAAAACGCGGCGTGATCAGCGCAGGCGGAAGTGCAGTCCCAGGTGCCGGAGGCGATGCAGACGCAGGTGCAGCAACAGCGGCGGCACCACCCGCTCCGGGGGCCAACGTTCCGCGCGCGCGACCGCCACCAGCAGCGCCGAGAGGCCCGGCCACTGGCGTTCCGCGTGCGCAACCGCCGCGCGGACCGGCAGACGCGGGCCCGACAACTGCACAGGAAACGAAGTCCGCCGCCGACGGTGGTCTTGACGTCGATCCCGACGTCCCGACACTGGCCGATGGAAGCGCCATGCCGCTGATGGAGAAAACTTCGAATTCCATCCTCGACAATCTGCCGCTGCCGAAGGGGTGGTCGGAGGCGAAGCACAACGGGAAAGTGTTCTACTTCAATCTGCTTACCGGCGAGAGCCAGCACGAGCACCCGGCGCTGAAAGTCGACTACAACGGCCCGACCGGCGCGAAGCGAAAGGGCGAGACAACGAGGAGTACGGCCGCGGACGATTGGGATAAAAAACATGGGGGCGGCCGGAAGATCTTCGAGTTGGAGGAGATTGTTCTGGTCACCGAGCTCGATATGGGGAGGCTGATCGGTAAGAACGGCGGGAATTTGAAGATGCTGAGGGCGGCGGTCGAGCAGAACGCGAACAACGCGGGGCAGCTGGTGTTTCCCCCGAAAAACGCGAAGCCCGACGCGAAGGCGCTGAACGGAAAGCCGGCGTTCACAATACGGATTCAAGCGGAAACGAAAACCTTTGCCAAGAAGGGGAAAAAAGCGATCATGACTTTCCTGGCGAGCCAAAAGGCTCTCGCAGAATGCATCAAAGAAGCAGGACTCACAGTGGTCCTGCCAGAGAAAAAAGACGACAAAAATGAAACAGCCGCCACAGCAGGAAGCAATAAACGCGGAGCGCAGGTGGGCCCAACAATGTCCGCGAGCGGGCAGTCGAAAGTGAAGGAGGAGTTTGGCCAGCCGGTGTTAGATCCGTTCGACAGCGCGGGCGCGTGGGCGAAGCGACAGAAAAAAGAGAAGCCGAAAGGAAGTCTGGATCTTATGGACCCGAGTGCTTACTGCGACGCACCACAAGGCGGGTGGAGCGTAGGGATGGAACGCAACAGAAACGCGGAACTCGGCGACGACCACGATTTCCAGCAGTATCGATGAAGGTGCTTTCGATGCCTAAGTACTGCGCCTTTTTGGCACTCGTACTGCAGAAGTTGTGAGACGATTCGTAATCGCTTGCGATCACTTAATTTTGCGACAAGATAGGAGGTATGGGTATGGGAGCAAGCTCATCCGATAGAACGTTAACGAGCAGAAATTCTAAAGCTCGAACTCGATGTTGAAGATGTAACTACTACTACTCGCATCGTTATAGATAGTTCTCACGGCATGGTGGTTGTGGTCGTGATTCTGATTCTGAAGTGGAACCGGGTTGTTCACGGAAATGAGTAAGAGTGAAGACGCAAGTCCGGCTCATCGGAAATCCGCATTATATGTTCATGAATGGCGAGCAGTTGCTTCGAGCGGTAGAGGCGTTTCTTCCAAAGCCCGTGACTCAGTGAGATTGGAATTGGATTCGGTATTGTCACTTGTTGCTTCGATGTCTTCCGCACTCTCTGCCACCGTTTGGCACTAAATTCAAGTGGAATCTCCAGACTGTAGTACTGCTTCAAACATCGTTTGAAAGTGAAACGCGGGGTGTCATGCTCATGCTAATGTTTGTGTTTCTAGGTTGTAGAAGTAGGTCGGCGTAGTCTGTCTCTGCTTTTTTTCTGCCTTGCTTGTGGTTGCAGTACTGCTACGTCTGTCTACTTCCAATGAAATGTAAAAATGGAAACCATTCGCGAGAACGATGATAACGACCTTCTGTCGTCTGATCAGGCTCTTTCCGGTGGCGCTCCTAACGCTAACGACCGGTGGCCAACGCCAATTTCCGACGCCCCCTCTTGTTCGCGTCCCTCGCAAGCACCAGCACGCGCTTCAGTGGAAGACCAGAGCGGTCCGCAGGAAGGACTGGACCTCCTCGAAGATGAGGAAGACGTCCTTAGCAGTTGGGCGAAAGCCAAAACACAAAGTAAAGACAACGAATCCGGGGGGGATGGGGCTTGCGAAGAAACTGCTCTCGCGGGGTCCGCGGCCGCAGTGCCCAGCTTTGGCGGCGGTGGTCCTCTCAGCAGGGACAACTCCACGACGCTCCAGCGCAATGTCACGCTCGAGCCGTTTCGACGGAACGTGCCGCTTTCGGGAGAGTCCTCGTCGACGGAGGCACAGGAGGCGGACGTCGCACCACCTCCTGTGCCTGCGGGGCCGACAGTGACGGACCAGCAGGCGCCCGTTCTCGCCCCACGCACGGCGTCAATAGATGGAGGTGGACCGCCGGCGGCGAGTTCCGCTGACATTGTTACGCAGAGGGAAGAGCCGAAAGTGATCGGCCCGAGCGGGCGGAATGTAGAGGTCGACATCCACGACCTGCACGGCGGCGGCGGTTCCAGGTCAAATTTCGATCACCAGCAAAGAAGTGGAACTAGTAGCACTGGCAGGAGACACAAGCCTCGCGGAGGGCACGGGCACGCCCATAGCAGTCACCACCACGGCCACTACGCGCACGGTAAAAGCATTGGCTGCGCGTCGTCGCCCGACGGCCAGCACACGATCTCCGGGCGCCGCGCCAGATCCACGCCCGGCGAGTTGTCCGTACCCGGGGCCTCAGGCTCGCGAGTTAGCTCGAACAAATACAACTTGATGATGTCCCTGAAATTCGGCACATCCTCCCCGGCGGTGTCGGGCCTGTCCAATAACAAACTGCCCGTGGAAGCGAAGGCCGCGACCGTGTCAGCAGCCGCGCTGTTGGAGGTCGATAGACGGGTGACGCAAACGGTCCCAAGGGTCTCGAGGTGCTTCTCCATTCGACGCGATTACCTAGTGGAAACAAATCTGCTACCCTCGATGCAGCCGGGGATACAAGTACGCTGAATCTGTCGCGCTTATATTCTTGTGGATTCCAACATCAACATTTTATTTTCGCGGGCACACTTATTTTGCGTGATTGAGTCGCGCTCGCATGATCGTGGTTTCGTACAACGGTATATTATAAAGAGAAGTGGCGCTGCAGCACTCGCACTCCGACTCCTCAGGTTGTGACAGGTTTCCGGAAGACGGACAACCTGCCTGTGATCATCAAGGCGCGTTCCAAGCGGCAGTCCTTCGCGAACCGCGAGGAGGAGAAGCGCTGGGTTCACAACACTGTTACCCTGATGCACTCCGCCAGCATGAACTCCGCGGTGATCTGTAAAATCCTTGAGGTGCGCGAGTCCACCAAGTCCTACTACGTCATCATGGAGCGGGCGCGGGGCGTGGACTTGTTTACCTATTTTCTGGCTGCGAAACGGTACGAGCTCGCGGTCGCGGCCGCGGAGCAGGAGTCCGCTCTGGTGCCGGAGGGCAGACGTGGTCTAGAGTCGGCTTCCGGAGCGCTGCCAGACAGGGTAGGCGGGTACGCGACGAATGACGACCAGACGAGCAACTCTTCAAGTATTACTATTATAGTTTGTTAAGAAATTTTTCGCAACCGACTCTGGCGCCAGATGAGGCCCCCCGAGGCCGTCATTACCAATCCGAAACCGAACGCATCCTAATCAATGAACAGAGGATGAGCGCGCCGCCCGCTCCATTATCCAGTCGTCCGTGCGGACGCAAGGTAAGATCGCGCCGGCGATCGAACGGGTGCGCCAGGTCGCGTACGAAGTACTGCAGGGCATCCGCGTTTTCCACCTGTGCAACCTCGTGCATCGAGATTTGAAGCTGGAGAACATCGTGCTGCACGATAATCTGCACGACTTGAGCTCGCCGATGCGGCGCAGTCTGAAGCTGATCGACTTCGACACCGTGATAGAGGCCACGGATTCCGCACTCTACGTCGTGGGAACCGACCAATACATTGCGCCGGAGGGGTAAGTTAGTAGTACGAGAGAGAACTACAACGCTACTCCTTCGTTGTGGTGTCCGTTGAGGTAGGGTACTTAGGCACGAGTGAAAGAATGAATTCCATCGACAAATATGATCTAAGAAAGTGTGCTTTTATATTCATTTTCATCGGCCTGCTACCTGATAGATCCTGATACCCTTACCCATGGAAACAAATAAAGCCACCATATGAGTAGACAGAAATCAATCTCCCACTCCACAATTGCTGCATAGGTACATGGGTATTTTCTCCGACCTCACGGACGTTTTCTCCGTCGGCGTGCTGCTTTACAAGCTCGTGACCCACGAGTTTCCCTTTCGCGACTGGATCTTCGACGACGCGCCCGGGGATAACAAGGCGGGGTCGCCGGCCATGGTGCAAATCCGCCGCCGCATGAAGTACGCGATAAAGAATGTGGATTGGAGCCACGCGGAGTGGAGGAAAAATGCGGAGGCGAAGGACTTCGTGCAACGCTGTCTCGCATTTTCGCCGTCGGACCGCCTGTCGTGCGAAAACGCGCTCGCGCACCCTTGGATCGTCGGGTACGCAGAAACATATAACGCGGGAGGTGCGAGCGCTACGGGCGCTAGCAATCTTCTCGGGCAGCCGCACTCCACGACCGCGGATCCGAGTGCGTTGTCGCCTCTTTCCCAGCAGGAGCGAACGTCCAGTGCCAGTCCGGACACGCCTGAGGCGTCGTCGTTATCGTCGAGTCTGATCATGCAGCAGGACCCCCAGCCTCAGCTGGGCAACGACAATCGATTTCCGTCCTCACCCACAGGGATGGCGGTCGCGGGGGACCGCAGTGACAGTAAAGTTTCTTCTCCTGGTAGCCCAATTCCGCGCTCTTCGTCGCTTCTTTCGCGCCTGCAGAAAATGTCTTCGCGGAAAAATCGCGCGGAAAAAGCAGAGAAGATTTCCGACGTCGAGGGGGGCGCAACGCCGGCGAAGATGGGAAGTGGTGCCAACATCGTCGGCGACTTTAAAAAGAGCAGCGCCTCCTCGTCGCGACAGCACAAGGAAAGAGGCATTGCGTCAGACAGTGGCACAAGCCCGAGTAGCGAAGGTTCCCCGTGCCCTGCCGCACCGCGAAGGACCAAGCGTCCGAAAAGAGCAGAACAGCAGGGCGATCATCATGATGCGGAACTGGTTTCGGAGGTGGATCGTGAAGGTTCACGCGCCGGCACCCACGACTTCGCCGCGCCCGGAGCGGCGGGACAAGGGGGAGAAGATGTGCAGGCAGGACAGGAACCTACGTTGCGTCAGAGCAAGCAGCTCCACACTTCTTCCGACGGGACACACGACAGCACCACGAACAACAAAGCAAAACCACGATCCGCCGAACTCTCGGCCCTTACAAGCGACCACGCTCTGTCTGAGGAGGCGCAAACGCCGCACCAGGAGACGCCTGACCAGTTCGACGTCGATGACGCTGGAGTTGGCGCCTGGGCTCTCCAAGGTCCCGGCGGTTCGCTCGAGACGCAGTCGCGCCAGAGCAGCCTGGGCTCCTACCAGTCGAGCTCTGCAGTCTCGCGGTTCCGCGTCGTCGCGGGCTCGACAGCCGGCGCCAGCGACGTAGCGCCCGCGGCGGCGAGTTCCGCGTCCACGGGGGGTGCAATGCACCAGCTGTGGGGCGTTTCGGCGTGGACCCGCGGTGGCGCGCCGGCGGGTAGCTACAATTCGTATTCCGCGACCTCTGCTGGGAGACAGTCGTCCTCCGAGTCCGGAACCGGGTGGCGAGGCACGAGCTCCGGAATGCGGGGCACCAGCTCCGAGTGGGACGACAACGCGAGCACGATCTTCAGCGAGTACGAGCCGTTTCGCGGGACGAGCAGCGCGGCGTCGGAGTACCTGTGGGCGGTCTCGCTGGAGCAGATCAACACGAAGTCGCTACCGATAATGGGTGGTGGGAGCAGGGGCCCGGGGTCGAGTCCGCCTCTAGGGGCGCAGCTGCTACAAGCAGAGCGTGGCGAGCGGGGGAGGGGGGAGGCCGTAGCTCCCATATGTTCACCATCGGTGGAACATCACCAAGCGAGGAGTATTGGCGGGGCGGAGTCGTCGTCGGTGTCCTCGGCGTCGGGCGGAGCCGGAGCACTCGTCCCGTCAAGCCCGATTCTCTGCCTCCGCGACGGGGCCGGAGGGGAGGTGCGCTCGTTTCGCCGGTTACCCGCCGGCGGCATGCTCACGTACTTGTACGAAATGCGAGCAAGACCGTCATCTAACAGCAACGTGCATGGGGACAGCGCCAGCGTTGCGACGGCGACAAGTACAGCCACTGCGGCCGCTGCGGCGAGTGCCGTCGCGAGCGCACCGGCCAACATCCTGGTAAGCATGTTCAACCACGAGGGCGCCGTGACCACCCCTGCGTCGCCCGCGAATTCGACGTCGTCGCGCAACTCGGCGGGCGGGAAAGGCGGCGGCGCGCGCGCGGTTGAGGTTGGCGATCTGTTGGCGCTTGCGGACCGCCGGCCCCGCAACGATGAGTTGCGCGGCAGCGACCTGCGGAGCCTGCCGACGGAGAGAGGCAGCTTTTCGGAAGGAGGGTCTTCGGCCGGGCTGCAGTCGTTTCGAAGTCTCCCGACGACCACCGTCGGGTATGTAATCGGAAGAGGTGACGAGGGCGGCGCGAGTAGCTCGGCGCGGCATGATCATGCGCTGATCCGAGCGCAGTCTGGGATCTTGCGCCGGGCCGCGCCGGGCATCGTCGTCGACACGAGTGCGTCTACGTCGAAGGAAAATCCGTCCACGGGCAATATCAGCGTCTCGTCCGGGGTTGCAGCCGGCAGCTTGCAGCTAGGTCAGGATGGAGCTCCCGATGACATGCTTTCGAATAAGGCCGGCAGCGAACAAGAAGGGGGAGGCCATAAGCCGCTTGCGAGCGCAGAGAGTAATTCCAAGGTACACGGCGGTCTCTCCGTCTCCGAGTCCAAAGAACAAATCCTGGCAGATGAGATGAGACGCAGCAACATGCGAAAAAAAATTGATTCTGCAGCTGGCTCGTCATCAAGCGATCGGACAGAAGACGAACTTTTGTTTTCTCCAGCCAGTTCGTCAAGCGCAGGAGGGCGACGACCTGGCGTCCGCGATCAGGCACGCGGGGGGAAGGGCAAGAGCTACCGAGGCATCCAGAAGTTCAGTAAACACCTCGCCAGTCCGACGTCCTCAAAGCAAAAAAGCGCTCATCTTATTGCGAGCGACGGAGAGGAGCTTTCGCCAGAAAATAGCGCAGAAGAGGATAGCGGGGGCTCGTACACAAGCGCTCAGAAATGCGAGGGGAAAACCGGCAAAGCGAAAAGCCCCGACGATGGGGGAAAGCAACCACAGCGCGCCGGTGCCGGGGCGGGAGGAAGTAGTCGCACCGGACCTGACAATTTCTTCAGCGTTTTGAACCAGAGCTGGCAAACTGCCGTGGTCGATTTGAACGACCAGAGATTCCTTGTCAAAAATGCGGTCGAGGACCCGTACTTCGTCGGCAGTTATGAGCACGAGCAAGACCACCTGCACATGAAGACGCGGCGGCCGCCGACGGGGTTGCGCTGCGCGCGGGGGTATGGGTCGGGCCAGGGCGAGCACTTGGATCCGGGAGGGAATCCACGCCTGCGAGCGGATCATACGGCGCCGCACGAAAGTCTGGGGACTTTTATGAGCCAGCAGCGACTAAAGCGGTACGCCGCGACCGAGAATGGAGCAGCGCCGCATGCCTCGGAGTCTCCTCTGTCGAGGCTCGCGTTACGGCGGTTGGCACTACACCAGGCCAGAAGTGTGTACTCCGATACGGCCGAGCTCTGGCGGACCGAGCTGGAGATGAACTTGGACCTGGTAAGGAGCGATCACGGCCCGGATTTAAAAGGAAGCCATCGGCCAGGAGATGCAATCCAAGGCGGCGGCGCTGCTTCACGGGCGGGGCGCGGCAACGGAGACGAGGACGCTGAAGCAGCTTCCGCTCCCGTGCAGCAAAACGTCTGCAGCGACCGCGACAGCACGAAACTGGGTCCTGACGGTGCCCTCGAGGGTCCTCGGACAGCACTTGCGGACATGCCCGGACTTCCGCGCCGCATTATCAACCGGCAAGAAACGGCGGGCACGACCGGGTCGCGGGATGTTGAAGTCGGGGAGCGGCTGCCAGCGAGCGACGTGTGCGACATCGACAAAGTTGACAGCGCCCGTCCCATCGCGCTGGGGAAGGCGAGGATAGAGACCCCAAATGAGCAACCTGGGGTCAGCACATCCGCGAAGAGTCTCTACGAAGAACGCAACTTGAGTCATTCTGTAGTGAGTTCGGGAGCTGGTGCTCGCTGCCTCACGACCAACGCTAACCCCGGCAGGAATGTTGGAGCGCGAGCGGCTAACGACTGTAACTCCGTGTCGGTTTCCGAGGGGCACGACCGGAGTCGCACCGGGACAGAAAGGAGCGATCCAGTTTCGAGCCTTTTCGCGACCTCGACTGTGATGGCGGAGGCAGGTTCGAATCCGCGCGATAAGTGCTCTGGGCTGACCGAGTTATCGGGCGACCCTGGTTCGGATCTCTTCAAGGCTTTGAAAGAAGTAGGACACCAGAACGCGGCCGATCGGGAAGCTGCAGAGGCTCGGAAACAAGCTGGCGAGGGCGCGGAAGGTCCTGGTGAGGCGTCGGGGCCGGCGGGGGGTGAAGCAGAGGAAGACGCACCACTCCTAGCTGCTTCGCCGAACACGAAAGCCGACGCGGAGACCGATCTTGCCGGTGGCGACGGGCAAAAAGCGGAACCTGCAACAAAAAATTCTGAGTCTCCAACAGCCGCGAAAGATTTGCGTCAGGAGGCTGTCGTGCTCTCGACCGCACAGCAGCGCTATCTAGCGTGGCGCAAGGCCGTTGCCGCGAAGGCGCATGAGAAGGGGGAGATGAAGGCGACGAGAAGAACGATGCGAGAGGCTTCTTCGGGGGCGTGGGAACTGGAGGCTATCGTCGCAGACGCGCTCCGTATAAAAATGCCTACACCCTCCACTTCTGCCATCGCCGAAGAGACTACGGACACGTCAGAGACAAATCTGCAGTCTGAGTCAGGTGCATACGGAGTGCGCAACATCGTTCGCGATATGGACACCGATTGGTCGCTCGAAGTGTCACCGCAAGTGTCGGACGAATTCTCATCGCCTTCGAGAACGACGAGCCAGCCCGCAGTTGCCACATCCTCGTCACTTGAAGTTGCCGGTGCTTTGCCTGGGGAGAGCGACGATGCCAGCGAAAATACCCCCGCGTCTAATACATCAACAGCGAAAGGAGCGAAAGTGAAACCAAGTAGAACAGCTTCAGGCACTGCTTCTAAGATACCCAGGGCTTCCTCTTCCACGATTGGCGCTCCCTCCGGTGCTCCTGCTGCGCCTGCGGCCATTTCCATTTCAAGTCCAGCCTTTATTTTCAACAGTGGCCGATTCGCTACAAGTCCGGTGCACCTTGACGAGCAGAGTTTGCGCGACCACGACGCAGTGCACGACCGAGACGGGGTTGAGATTGAGGTGGAGGTCAGCAGCGAAGAAACGGTGCAAACGAAGGTATCCACGGTAGTGCAGTCGGTCACGACGATCCTGCAGGGGGTCGAGCTGGCGAGCAATCAGACTTCGGATGTGGATGCCGACGTCGACCTGCCCGGCGAAAGCATCGCTCTATTGAGGCCGGCTTCGAAATCCGAGGGCGGTAGCGCCAAGCGCGTGTCCGCTGCACCTGCAGCACAACCAAAACTCGTGTCAGTGTCCACGCCTGGCGGCGCGGACGGCAACCCATCCTCGACAAGCACGAGAAAAAACAACAAGGCGGGTGGAGTGGGCGGAGGGTCGCGAGAAGGGACTCCGCGAGGCAGCAGCGGATATTCTGGCGTTTTTGGTGAGCGCGATTCATTTTCCTGTTCAACTACCCGGTGTGGTCAGGACCAGGCTCGTGGACGAGGGCCGCAAGCGGCTAGCACGAGTGACAGTACCAGTTCCTTTCTTCGAAGCTTGGGTCCGCCGGTGCCGTCGTTTGGATACATCCCGCGCCGGATTACAGAGGAATCGGCCCGGATGTCGGACCAATCTAGTGCGGACAACACTGCAGGCGCCCGCACCTCAAGCGACTGGCTCCGGCAGATCTCTTCCGATGGTGCTGCCGCAGACGTGCCGCAATTGTTGAAAGGCCAGAACAATAAATTCGACGTCCAGGAGGAGGAAGGGGAGCTCCAGCTCCAGCACCAGGTCCAGCCAAGACAGACGCCCTCCGACGGGAGCAGTGATATCGGGCAGAGACAAACCTCTTCTGACGTCCGCTTGAACCTGTTGCTATTAGAGAGCGACGAGGAGGACGTGCTAGCAAAAGCCGTGGGGCTGCCGGAGAACAAACCGACTTTAATCAGGGACATGCTGCATTCGTCACGACTAACTTCCTCCTCAGCATCCGCCGGGGAGGACGAGGAGAACGCAGTAAAGACGCAAGGGAACAAAAGTCCGGAAGTACGCGAAACGCCCGCTCTGCAACAAGATTTGGGAGCCGAACTCTTGTCGTCCTTCGAGGAGCGGCCGGAAAATGAAGAGAGCGATGCGGCGGGAGAAAGTAGCTCCTCGGGTCGTGGCGACAAAGACGACGCCGACGCCGAGTCCTCGGACGATTCTGGTAGTCTCCACTCCCTCGACAGCGAGAGTCGCGCGTTGCTGCTGAATATGCTGCAAGAAGACCCTGAGCTCGAGCAGGTGCTGGCAGTGGTGGAGGAGGAGGTGACGAACCCGTATCGGACGCCGTGCGGATTCGTGAACCCAGAGACGGGCATGGTGGCGCTCCTCCAGCTGGAAGAGTTGTCGGACGAGGAGGAGCAGCGAAATTTTTCCGAATCCGAGTCCATCCTGCTTTCCACAACGGCGGCGCACCGGCAAAAACTGGCGTCGTCCGAGGTCGGAGGGGTGCTGGGAGTCCCGGTCGGAGCCAGTTTCGATCCCGAAACGGCGAGGAGTGCCGTTCTTTCCGCAGCAGCACAAAACCACGTCAACTCGCCAAAGGTCGGTGTAGTTGTCGGAGGCACAGCCGCCCCGCTGGAAGGAAAAGAAGCCGTTGAGGACACGCCCGCTTTGCAGAAGCAGCAGCAGCAGCCCCAGCAGAATTTTCCGACACTGTCGACGTCCTCGTCCGGAGGCGGCTCCGCATTGCCGAGCGGCGCAGGGCCCGAGACAGCTGGGCTGGGTGGCAGTATGGCCGAAGAGTCGGCCACCGGAGATGCTTCTTTTGTTTCGCAGTATGGACGCGGCTCTCTTGTGGTTGGGGGGCAGTTGCCTGTCGTCTTCGAGCCGAGCAGCGAAAGCGAGTCGCAGTCCGCGATTGCGTCGCATAGAAGCAGCGAATCACCAGTAGGCCCCCGTGCCGTGCTGAAAGCTACAAAAGCAACGGCGGCTCAACATGCCCAGGTCCAACTTCAGCCGCCTCGCAGGCAGTCGTCCACTTTTCCTCCCAGCCCGATCCGACATACGTGGCCCGCGGCGGAGGTAGTTGTAGTCGTGGATCCGGAGGGCGCGCTGCGTGAGCGTGCTGGTCGTGACGGAACAAGGCCGTTGTCACCAGACGACTTCTCGGACCAACATGTCGTATACCAGCATCAGCCGCAACGCGCGTCGGAGCCTGCGGCCATTGGTTTCAGAAACCACTTCGCAGAGGCGACCTTCCCGCCGCACAGCGGGCTTCTGTCTCCGTCGCGGCAGCGCAGCGTGCTTTCGCAGGCCTCCTCGCGCGTATCAGTGAACAGCGAAAACCAGGCGCCGACGCCGTCCGATATGAGCAGCCAGCACATCGATGAGCTGCTGGACCTGGAAGCAGTGCTCGGGCTTGGCTCGCGGTCGGAAAGAAGTTCCGGAAAAACCAGCACCCTGGACAGCGGCGGGGGCTCTCAACAGGCAGCGCCGGGGGCGGGAACCCTAGCGCCGCTAGGCTCTTTTGGATTGGTACCTGGATCCGCCACGGCGGCCGCAAAGTTGGTACAGATGCAGGACGCGACGACGGGTGGTGCGGAGCAGGGGCTAACGGGATCTGGCGTCAACAATATCGTCGGAACTCCGAAGGTGGATCACGCGGATGCACCCAGCTTGTCGCAGGCGATCCCGCCCGGCTATTTTCCGTCGGCGGGCGCGACGGGACAGCAACGCGGCACAAACGGCCTCAGCAAGAGCAACCAGCAGTCGTGCGTCGATCCACCCGAAGATCGGCGGAGTTTTTCGGTTCCGGCGATCTGTGGTTTGGAGCCCCGGAGACTGTCACGGTCCGCTATCCAAGCGTATCGATCGCGGTCGCGGCCAAGCCACGGAGGGGTGCAGGCGAGTGGCGAGGACGTCATGAGCAGCGGAACCGGCGGCGAATCGGGGACAGAAGCCGAAGGCGGCTTTACGACGGCAACCGAGTCTTCACGCGAGAAGTGGGGACTGGAATCTGTGCCAGACGCTGGTGTGCCGGAGGCTGCGGACGATCGCGGCATTCCCACAGAGAAGCAAAACGGCGGCGCAGCGTGGCAGCGTCGCCGCTGGTCGCTAGTGCTGGATTACGTGAGCAGAAATTTATCTACTTCGGTTCCGACTAACGACTCTGAGGCACGAGCGGCCCGGCAGTCGTCGAATACAGCGCTTGATGATAGTGTTCCCCCGAGAACCGGGTCAGCAATCCGCTTGGGTGGTCGTGGCCGTGCCTCAACAAGGTCGCAGGAAAAGGCGCCCACAGGAGCGACAAGCCAAACTACTTCTCCGTTAGCGGTACTCAGCAGTCCGCTGCATTTCGATCAGGAGGCCCGATTCATGGCGCAAAGTATTGCGGCAAAACTGACGACGTCGCGGCGGGTCATCATTCCTGGATTAGGCGCTGGGCCAGCTGCAGGAGCAGCAGTACAACATACAGCCGTTTCGGAACAGAGTAGAAGCCCTTCACGGGGACCCGCGGTTTCCGGGTTACATGCGGGTTCCACGAAGAGTGATGGCTCCTGCTTGCGCGGCGAAGTTCCTCGTCTGGAGGATCCAAGAAACCAGACGCACAGCTTGTCACCGATGCAGATGTTGTGGCGCGGACCACACTTGCTCGTGAGCAAGTTTTTTGGAGGCAATGCCGTGGCTGCAGCAGAGAACAACGACGGCACATCAAGTCTCTCCTGTCCATCGACGGAATCTGCCCGCGTCCCTCTGCGGAGAGCGTCACTCCACTTCCCCGGCGCGCATGCACCTCCTCCGCGACACATTCCGCACGACGGCGCTAGAGCAGTGGTTGCACAAGGGGCCGACCATTCTACGCCTACCGATCATTATTTCGACGAGCGCCCCCCGAGCTCAGTGAAGTTGCTCGGCGCCGCCCAGCACTCCGCGCGCGAGCAGACTAGCGATTCGTATGGCGAGTCCGAAGGAAAATATTCTCGCAACAACAATCGCGCGCTGAGTGAGCAAAGTTGCTCGGTCGTCGGTGACCTTCCCGTCTTCACGAGCAGTTCACAAATGAGCTCGCAGCGCGACGGCATCCTCATGAAGATGGGACACGGCAGCGGCGCCTTCGCGGGCGAGCTGGTGCCGATTTCTGTCGCGGAGAAGTACGCGGTACCGGCGACGCCCCGTTTTTTTCGCTTCATCGGCGGGCTGGGGCCGGGGGACGATGCCGATCGAGACAGCACGCTGCAGCGATCCTCCCCGAACCATGGCTCGAATCAATCGTTTGGCCTCGCTGCGAGCAGCAGCAACCGCCCGTCCGCATCTGGTGCTTCGTCGGCAGTCTCTGGAATCCTTCGGTCAGGCCCCCCGTCGGACGCCTTGAATGGAAGTCGCGACAGCCGACTCAGCCTGAGCACCGGCAGCGAGCCTTTTCGCGTAGCTTTGGGGCAAGATAGGCAGGGAGGAGAAACCGAAGCCAGCGCTCCGACGGACGCAAGTAACGCAATGAAGGCGTACGGGTACGTCGACAGACAGGTCGGAGGCGATCGCAAATCGCAGTCACCTGTACTAACTACCCCCGACCGGTCCTCCGGGTCAGGAACTCAATCTTCTTGCGGAAAAGGCGACCCACTAGCAGGAGCTGCAGCTCAGTACAAGCGACGATTGTCGTTCAATGTTCTGGTGAAGTCTACTGCTTCTGGTGCAGATGCGACAACGACTGCTCTCGATGACAACGCTGCGGATGCCGTGTTCGATACTCTGTCCTCGAGTAGTTCTGGCATCCTGGTCGGCGGCGCGTCTCAGCATGTGGGTAAGCAAATCGTTCATCTGCGGCGCCGATTGCCGGCGTTCGGGAAAGGCGAGGGGGAAGCACCAAGTAGCAGCAGTGCGGGGAGGGGGATCGATCAGAAGGGCGGTGCTTCTGCTCCCGGTACCGGAGTTCGCTACGGCGTTTCCGGAACGGGGCGGAGAATTTCCCAGGTTCTGAAAGCTTCGGCGGGTGACGTTGCGTCGCAAAAGATTGCGAGCGCAGTTGCGAGTGCAAAGGCGGAAGCCATGCTGCCTCTCGACGAGCAAGACGCCGCACGAGCAGCTCGAACAGCAGCGAAACAAACACAGAGAGCCCGCGCGGCTGCAGCAGTGCCAAGAGAAGCTGCAGGTGGGGGAGTGGCTCTCGGGGGCACGGGTACAACAGCTGCAACTACGACTACTTCTTCTTCGAAGCGACCTTCGTCGCGCAGTCAGCGCGATGCGGCGACCAGCAGCAGCACCGCTCCACCGATGGATCGCCGTGCCATTGAGCGCATTCGCAAGAACCGGAAGTACCGCGAGCTCATCCGCAATTGGCGCTTGTTCGCGTTCTCCAACGACGGTGGAAACAACTCCGGCGCCTCAGCGCGACACAGCAAGGAAAGGAGCACCAGCGGGGGCGTGGTCACCGGCCCCCAGGAGCAGCTGCTGCCCACTTCAATTGACGGTCCCCCCCTCGGGGCCTTCCCCGGCGCGGGAGCAGGAGCGCCGCTCGCGAACCAACCGTCCGCCGCCCAGCCCTCGGCTAATGTGGTAAACCTGTCGAGCGGCACGGGCACGACGGGAAACAGCCACCAGGAGCGTGCCTCCACCACCTCCAACAGCTCTATCATACACGAGGTGATTCTCCGCAGCCAGCCCCTGCTGACGCAGGACGACGGACTGGACCCGATGGACCGCGCCAGCGGGTCCGCGCCACCGGGGCACGCACTTCTGGCCTCGTCCACCGGGCATTCGCAGCGCACGTCGGAAGTCTCCGCTTCCTCGGGAAGGGACCGACTGTCCTTTTTGATGCAGCACGTGGCGGGACGGGCAGGATGGCGCTCGTCCGCACGAGGCAGTGGGCCTCTCTTCGACGTGCCCCTGGCCGTACCGAAGGCCCGCAACTCGATGCCGGTGACCTCGGGCGTCCGCGCCCACGAGGAGACCGACAGTGTGTTCGACGAGGAAACCAGCGTTTCGTCCGAAAAATTGGACGCCAGCACGTTCGACCTTTTGTCGCAGATGACCGCCGACGTAGATGTCACCCAAGGCGCAGGGAGGGAGCTTGCTGCTCTCGACATCGTCGGCGATCTGAGACCTGAAACGGGTGGTGCAGCCGCAGCGGCCCCATCCGCCTCCGCGACGAGGTCGAGTGGTCGCTCCTCGCGGGGACAGCACAGTGGGGCGACAGTAGGCCTGCGGCACATGGCGGGCCCCTTCGGAAACAATACAGTTGGGGCAGCCGAGTGCGTACTGGAAGTAGTGGACGATGTTGAACAGGTGGACGGGAGTACCGGCACGACGTCGAGAAAAGTGCGGGGCGTCAAGATTCTGACACCGTCGCAGAAGAAAAAGGCGCTCTTCAAGCGTCTGCTACGGCGGTTCGCGAAACACCAACTGCTGAAGCAACTGCCAGCCGTGGACCGACAGTTGACCACGTGATCATGGAATAAACATCTTTCCGGTTGTCCTCCGTACAGGAGCACGCCGCAGTAGAACATCAATTCAAGACGCAGTACACAACTCAGAAGAAGCATCAAGATCAGAGAATTCCGTTGGCAACTAGAACTAAGAAGGAAAGCGAAAGCGAAAGTTTGAGTTTGTTACACCGAGAAAGTAATCTCAAGAGTCCTCAGAAAATAAAAGTAAAACCGTCTCTAGGTGCTTGCTTACGGTGGAAGCTTACCTGCAAGTTGTGTAGGTTGTTTTTCTCCTCGCATACACGACGTACTTCTATGTAGCTCCAAGTACACAGGTGCTGCGTGGTGCTGTAATTGCAGTCGGAGTGTGGTTTAGTGACGCTTGCGCGATCTGTTGATGCCGCCGTCGAACTTTACCTCTACGGAATTAAAACGAAATCACTCACCTGTCGAGTGGGTGAACCTTTGGAACCTTTTGCTACATAGGCATGCTCAGTGCTTCAAGACAAGATGAATCAAGTGACACCATCGTTTAAACAAAACCTGTGTATGAGTAAGTCATCGGAAAAATCGGATGGCGCGAAAAGAAAAAGTATAACGGGATCCGAAGTTTAAAGTGTAGGGCTCGCTCTAGCCGCAATGAACGCAAACGCAAAGCGGCACACGATCAAGACTACAATTTTTTAACATAGTAAATTTACTTTCTTTGGTTTGGTTTGGGGATCGGGACTACTAGCTATGCGACTGCTAGCGAACAAATTAATAGTACTAAATACAAAAACAAATAGTTTCTCAGGTCAGCTGCGCATCCCCAGCAGTTGTACGGGCTGCAGAGGTTGAAACTGGGCAGCGACAGAGGAATCCAATGTTCCGTGCAACTTGGCGCTACAAAGAAACACAATGACACGACGCGGCGAATGATGTATCGGGCATGGCCCAATATTGTTGCACTTCAGGCGGCGGTTTTCCTTTTGATCGAGCCGTGCCGAGAATCACTTCTTGGCCTTTTCTTTTGATCG
This sequence comes from Amoebophrya sp. AT5.2, assembly GCA_005223375.1. Lineage (NCBI taxonomy): Eukaryota > Dinophyceae > Syndiniales > Amoebophryaceae > Amoebophrya > Amoebophrya sp. AT5.2. Next base: position 37,478 of record RXOD01003804.1, on the reverse strand, counting down.
ATCTCGGTAGTGAGACTTGGCGCCGCCAGAAAATGGAAACGAGATCCACCAAATGCGAATGTGATCACTGCAGATCCTCTTGTCCAGCAGATTGCCACTGCACGCTGCAACGTGGGGCGCCGTGGGAAAATCGCGGTTTCATGTCCAAAATGCCACTCAACACCGTCCAATGCAATAGACAGATGTCGATCTCTGACGCTATCGGTCGGCCTGGCGGCTTATCCGCCAGGGCGCGATGAGTGTAGTTGTGGATTATGGGTGTATCTGGCCTGCGTCGGTATTGACGGGACCGGGCCAAGAGCTCCGCCGTCTGCCATGTTTTCCACGGTGACAACTCCGGCCTAGCACGCGGGATCGGAAATAACGAACCCGTGTTGTAATGGTATAGTCATCCAAGCCCGATTCTCACGGACATAGACTAGACCCCAAGCACCACACAGCAGCAGGGGGAGGCATTTTGAGTTTCCTGGCATATAGCTGGCTGGACAAGACCGATCCCAACACATTTCGAAATCTACTGCTAATCGCGCAGGAGCACGAGCAGGAGATAGCGTAACAAAACTTTTTCTCGCGCACATTTAACTCGACGTAAGGTGCTACGATTTTATTTGCCTCAAATTAAGTAAGTCAGCTTCCAGCTGCAACATACACACTTTTCCTCACAGTATCTGCACTACCACTTTTCTCGGCAGTACTTCTTGACTCACGTTTCTTACCACGATGGCCACAGGCTACAAGTCAGTTCGTGATGCCCGCCCGCAGCAGTCGGAGCACCAGCATCAAAGCCCGGAGGAGCCCCGCGACGCTGACAAAAGCCGGAAGCCGGGTCTTCCTTGTTGGGCTATCGCGCTCATCATTGTTGGCAGTGTGCTTTTCGTCGGCCTCATTATCGGACTCGTCGCGCATGCCATCGGTAAGGATGCAGATTCCGAAAATGAAGAAAAGCAAAAGTCTAGTGCCGATCGCTTCGGGGACGCGTTTTGGAATCGCATCGACGCCGACGAAGACAAGTCCGCGGCCGACGTCCCGGGAGCTGGTTTTCTCCATCCGGCCGAAAGTGCGAGGCGCGCACAGCAAGTTTTTTTGCGGCAGGACGGTGGTCGGCACTACCGCGGCGGAAACTTCAACTTGGCCTGGGCGATTGAACCGCTGTGCTCGGGCGAGTCGCGGGAGTACCGCTGCGTGTTCGGGCTTCGTTTCAATATCGGTAGTGGAGAGCACAGCGCGAGGAACTATCCTCTGATCCTCGACACCAGCGGCGGCACGAAAGTATGGTATAGGGAGGCTCTCGCTGTTGGCCCCTTCGCGCGCAAGAAGCGGCACACGTCCACCACGGAAGCCCCCCTATCGGCTCGGTACAAAGTGCCCGGGACGTCGACGGAAAAGAAAAGCGAGAACCTTGCACGGGTAACGTACCCCGCGCACGGAACCGTCGAGGGCCCCTTGGTGGGTGACGTGGTCACGGTGAGTGGTGCCGAAGGAGAGCCTGTGCCTGGGCAGTTGGACGTGGGCGGGCACGCGCGGGACACCAATCTCGCCCTCATCCGGGTCACCACGGAGTGGAAAAAGCCCGGCGTGCTCGACATGGGACGGTTCACGGGCATCCTGGGGCTGGGGCCGCGAATCCAGCTTGCCGGCAAAGCCCAGTTCGAAGAGACGCGCGAGAACGCGAAGGGGCTGTCTCCCTCCGTGCCAGCGTCGACTTTCCTGGAAATGCTGTCCGTGCATCTGCACCGCGCATCAAAAAAAGGGGAGGCACCTGCCGACCCGGTTTTTTCCTTCGACGTGACGGCAGAGAACGGCTCCTGGCTCTCTCGCCCGCACTTCGTCGTCGGGGGCACGCCGCGGGGCCTTTCGTTGCGAAGATTTCCGGTCGCAAAGGAGCTTCAGTATGACACAGAAGACGAGAAGCTAACGGCTTTGCTCCGCGACACAATCACGGATCGCTTCCGCGATGCTCTCGAAACAGACAGGGTGGAAGACGATCTCCTGGATAGTTTGTACCTCCGCGGCGTGCTGGGTCAGTTAATCATACCGCGACTGCAGACAGAGCTAGACACGTTGCAGGCGGCGGAAAAGGACAAGCCGCTTTCGCAGCAGAAGTTTTCGAATGCGCGCTTGCGCGAAGCGCTGGACTTTCGCGGTGACAAGTGGACGCTGCACGCGAAGCGGATCCGGATCGGCCAGACAGTGTTGAACGCCTCCGAAAATTTGTTTACGGCGTTCCCGGAGAACGAGGAGCCTGAGGAGGAGGACGGAGCGCGGGGCGGAGGGGACCCCGCCGCAGCGAGGGCGCCGGACGTGAAGTCGTGGCACCTCGAGACGGCGTGGAAAGGATTCGTCGACTGGTCCTACGCCTATCCCGAAGATATGGCCGACGAGAAGAAGGCTTTTGGCGGCGACGTGACGCGCTATTCGATGAGCAATGGATCCGCGTGGCAACGGCCGCAGAAAAACAAGCTGATCGCAATCGGAAAACCGGATCCGGTGGAAAAGAAAGACAGACGGTGGCGCCTAAAGCTGGATTCTGGCGCCTCGATGATGGTGCTGAGCCCGCCTCTGTGGAAAATTTTCGAGCGAAAACGCGCCGGAAAAAGCTGCTTGGACGGCCCAGAGATCGGCGTGGAGCTGGCCATGGAGGGAGGCGGTGAGAAGGGCGACGACGTCGACGGACAGGCATTTTGGTACTTTGTCACCCCGAAAGAGTATTGCTACTGTGGGAAAAATGTGGCGAGCGAAAGTGCCTGCGTTAGTGAAAACACCGCAGGGCAGGCCACGCTTCTAGGCCTGCCCTTTCACAAAGCGTTTTACATCGGGTATGACTGGGAAAACCAAGCGGTCTTGCTGCCGGACCTAAGCAGATAGAAGTAGACAGGATATCAGAGTACCTTTGTTGGATGGAACTGCAGATGCCCAGGCACACCTGCGGGACGACTACATTAAAAACAGCAGGATTTACAGGCGGGTTCGGAATGAAGATGGTAGTTGGACGAAGGTGTTCGTTGACGAGTACCGGCCGGAGTACCATCAGCTTCATACGAACGGGCACTACTTCGCCGGATCCGACGCTAGCCTCTGCAGCATCGTGATGCCCCAGTTTTTTGAGCCGAGGTTTGCCGGAGCTAAAGGGCGCCCCTCCATTCGGTGCAGGTTCTGCAAGAAGTTCAGTATCGAGTACGACGAGGCGAGACACGACCTGGCGAGGCGTGGCAAGGCGGTGTCGATGATGAGGGAGCACGAGGTCGTCTGCTCTGTGCGGCCGAAGATCGTGAAGATACCCTGGACGCCTTGTAAAAGGATGCCCGCTGAGCTCAAAAAGAAGATCAAAAAGAAAAATGATAAGAAGCCGAAATGAGGGCTGAGTGGTGATGAATGGTGGTGTGATCGGTGTGTAGTGGTTGTGATCGGGCGATCGATAAAAATGAACGAAATACGTGGCACTTCGACTCTCGCTCGGTTGATCGCGTGAGGCAGGTTGGGCTGGACTTGTCGAAAAACAAATAAAAAAATAAAAAACAATAATTGACGATTGATGCATTGAAGAAGACAACGACAGTGACAGTCCGAGGATAGCCCTAGTATTGCCTATCACGCCGATCGCCGTCGGGCAGTCCTTTGAACATTTCAATTGCGTGTGAAGAACAACTGCGCGAACATCGGGCTCCGCTCGTAGTGCTTGGACCTTTTTTCACCCCGCGATGGGTATATCAATCAATCAATTTGTGTGCCTACGGGCCACACAACCCTGAAAGTGAAAGCTAAACCAAACAAGTCGCAACTTCGCAAGAAAAATACATCAGAAAAAGCTTCTGCTATCCGTAAAAACGGGACTCCTGCAGTGCTCGCGCAGCCATAGCGGTGCGAGAAGCCTAAAACAACGTAGAACGCCGACCATTGGAGGAAGCCAATCTGTACAGCAACAAAAATATTCCCAAAAGAGCGCCCGCTATCCTGCGACAGCGAAGTGCTTCTCTGAACAGTTGACATAGGTGGAGCTACTTACTAACTTACTTTTTAAGCCAAAGCCGTGACAACAAGCCACAGTGAAAATGTATAAAAGTAAAACCGCCCGCGCACTACTTTGATGATTTTAATGAATGGGTCAGTACTCTTTTCGAAGTTTCGGCACATCGAAAAGCGCCGCTCAGTCTCTTTCAGAGCTTGGTGCTAAAGTACTATTTTTTTATTTCGATCGAGAGGAGCTTGTATTTATTCTATCCGCCGAGGCTTCTGAGCGCCTTCCCCGTACTGTTATCGCAAAGCTCCAGTAATCGTAATCGTATCGCGATGTTTAGATTCTTAAAAATAAGAACTACACTCACATATTTTAGGGCTAGTCGGGGCACGGCGTCCGATCCTTCCAGCCTCTTCGATGTCGAATTACACTACTACTACTCTAAGACCGCTAAAGCATATAAAGGAAATAGAAAAAATTGTATTTGTTAAGGCAAATTATAAGGAGATTTTTTTTTCTTGCTTTTTTTTCTTCGTAGTGGGTGTGAGGTTTATCCCACGATCCTAAAAAAAAATCGAAAGGCACTGCCATCTAGTTCTCATGTCGGTCATCCGCGCGATCCATATTGATGCTGAAGATGAACGGTGACCGAGCGATTACCTAGTCTGTTTTTACTACTGCCAGGCCTGATCGCGTCGGGTAGGTTGGGCGGGATGTGTCTGTAAAAATAACAAAAAAGTAAAAAAAATCACAAGAAGATCGCATGAAATCATTACAGAGACTATCCCCGATTGTCCTATTATTGCCCGCGTACGCTGATCGTCTGTGCTAGTAGCTGTTTGATTGCGATGGCCACAACGCGGCTTGCTGTGGTGTGAAGAACAACTGCACGAAGATCGAGCTTGCTCGTAGTGCTTGGACCTTTTTTACCCCCCGTTGGGCAAGTCAGTCAATCAATCAACTGAACAGCGGCCGTCCATTTGGGCGCCAGAAGATACGCACAACACATTTGTACCGCAAGCGTGCACGCTGTTCCCCTTACCTTCGTTTTCCTATCGGGCATGGCCCAATATGATATATTGCACTTCTGGCGGCGGGGGCGGTCCCGTGGAATCACTACCGAGGGCGCGACCATTGCCCAATATTTTTGCTCATGTCTCGCAGAATGGTGCCAGTTTTCGTGCTCGTGGAGATTTCGAGAGAAAAGCGCAAGAATATTGGTCCATACCCGATAAAAAGCGCGAGCTTTGCTTTTCTTGACGCAAAAACTATAGACACAACATGACGCGTGCGCGTGTGCACTTCCTCTGTGGTGGAAGATGGCGATGAACGGGCCTTCATCGCTCTAAGTCAGTGCCTGAAGCTCGTTCATTGGATGTCACAACTGTCGCAACGTCCAAGTGGCACCTTCCTCGGATAAACTATCCAGAGGCGCCGACGCTGGTTTCTCGTCTTCATCTGTCGAGTGTATTCCACGAAATTTTCACTGCAACGGCAGCATTGGGCAGGTTTTCACACAAGATAGTAAGAAGGGTGCAGGTCAGCTGCTCAAAAGCATGTCGTCGTGCGACCAAGAGGCGGATGCGCTGATCCGCTGCGCAAACAAGCCAAGTACTTGAGTAAAGTTTTAAGTGTCGAATGAAAGTAGAAGTTGTTGACCACAGAGACAAGACATCGATATTGCAGCTGCATTAACCCCATTCTTTCACGCGTTCCATTCATTGATTCGTTTGCGAAAATTTGCAAAACAACCCGACAGCAAAAGACGGTTGCGCTGCGGCCTTCATGGCGATGCGAGAATGCAACCGAGGAAAAGCGGAGTTGAGGTATAGCGGCAACAACCTCGAAATATTGGCGCCAGAACAGTACGATTCAACATCACCCTCAGTACCACTGGCACCGACGCGACAGCTCGGCGCAGCAGCCGAAGCTTACGCACAGAAACTGCGTACTGTAACTTTATAAGTATGACGTTGGGCGGGGGGCACCTTATTTGATGAGTGTGAGTCTTTGCTTCTTGGCGCAATCGCAAAGTCAGCCTGGCACTCTTTTGTACGTTTTCACAGCGAAAGCTGCCAATGAATACCACGCACAGATATCGACGGTGGCGCAGCAGGGGTGCGGTTCTGATCCGTATCAAAAGGGATGCTCTACTCATACCGGATTTCTGCACCACGCCAGTCGGTTCGCTCTACCTGGCGACAAGAGACCGGAATGAGTTTTTCTTATCGGCGACACCGTAGCTCTATCGCGTTGAGCACATGCGGGCGGTTCACAACTGGCCTAGACCGATGCGTCCTTGGTCTTCACGCCCAGTTTTAAGCGATTGCGACGCAGCGCGGAATCGATCTTCAAAAGCAGACCTTGCTGTGATATTCGGTCGTGATTGCAAATCTTCCCAAAATTCAGGCGCGTGCCGTAGAATGACGACACGCAGTTGTAGTGAGACCCACGTGATTTGGATTTCGTGAAAATAGCCGGTAATCGCTTTACTGCGGACCTACTTTTATTTCGCAACCACTACCACATTCGGAAGCGGCAGAAAAAGAAATAGAGAGCAAGTACGAGCAACGAGCTGCTGTATTGAAATTGCAACGGACTCGTTTCTACTCCTGGTCTTAGCAAAAGCTTGGCTAAAACATTTACTTATATCCAAAATGGATGGGGCCCGGCGTGCGAACATGTTCAAGGGACTGGTCGCATTGCTCGCGACGGGATTAGCCGTTAAAATCCTAACGTTCGTGATGAACCTTCTTCTCGCGCGGCAGGTGACCGCGGAGAGCTACGGGGCGGGCTTCTTCTTCACGCTGTACAATTCACTCTCGCTGTTTTTGCAGAAGGAGGGTTTTCGGCGAGCTGCGATGCGCACTGCGGCAAGTACCGTCGGCGGAGGTGAAGAGGTCGCAGGAGTCAGTACCAAAGGGGGCGCTCCTGCATCGGCGAGTACTGCTGCGATTGTTTCATCAACTACATCTACTGCCAAGCGGACCCGAGCGATTCTGCTCGCGTGCGGGGTTGTGGTTGCACTATTCTCGAACACCTTGTGTTGGGTCTTTTTGCCAGGCCCAGGGCGCGGGTCAGAAGCCGCTGCCGGGCGCGTCGCGCTGTTGCCGCTGGGCTTCGAAATGGATGAGGACACTCTTCAGCGAGCGATCGTTGCCGCGGCAGCCGCCTTTGAGACGATTATGTGCGAGCCGTTTGCGGTAGCGGAGCAACTCCGTGGGCGATTGGCAACCCGTCCGCTGGCCGAGGGTACGGCACGCATCGTGAAAACAGCGTTTCTGGCGATTGCAGTTTTGGTACTGGACTTTTCGTACGCGTACGCATTTTCGCTGAGCGAGTTTCTGTACGCGACCGTCGCTTTTCTGGCCTATGTGGATGGCTGTCAACTTGAGGAGGATGAGCCGGAAGATGAAAGTGCAAAGACGCGGACAGAAAGCACTCGTGTGGTCGCTGCAGAGGCTTTCGCCAGTCGACTACGCAGGTGGCGCGGAAACTTGCGTTATCTTCGCGTGGAGTACAGCACGGCATTCACGGCCGTCGGTGGTGTTTTCCTCCGGAGCAGTGCGCAGGGAACAGGCGACGGCGACGACACGTGTTCAGCCGGGGAGGTGTCTTGGAAGCTGACGCGCAGCATGCTTCTTCTGGCGCTGCAGAAGCTCTTGGTGGCGGAGGGCGAGAAGTTGCTTCTGGTTTGGCTTTTTCCCGACTCCGCAACCTGGGGAACGTACGCCTTGGTTACAAATCTTGGCAGCTTGGTTTTGCGACTGCTCTTCGCGCCAGTTGAGGACCTCGCTTTCACATTCTTCGCCGCGTCACCGAGAGATGGCGGATGTAACGGGACAGAGATTTGTGACGCAGGGGAAGTAAAGCAAACACGTGAAAGCGTGCGCACACCAGGGGAAAGCACCACGAAAGTCGATGCAGACCAACGGACGTCGGAGGGGTCGGCGACCGAAGTCGCCTCCTCGTCTTGGCGCGTCTTCACCGTGCTTCTTGCCGTCCAGGGTGGCATCGGCTTGCTCGCGTTACTGTACGGTCCCGCGAATGCGTACGCCGCTACGCGCATTCTGTACGGCCCGCAGTGGTCCGATCGCACAGACAACGAGGCGGTGTTGAGCTTGCGGTGCTACTGTGTCTTTCTTTTCGCAGCGAGCCTTAACGGCATCTTCGAGGCCTACACGCACGCGCGCGCACCGCCAAAGTGGCTCGACGCGAACACGCTGTACCAGTGCGCGCTCTCCGTCTGCATGTGCGGCCTCATCCTTCTCCTGCACCGAACGCTGGAGTGGCGTGCGCCGGCGATCATTTGTGCGAACGCCGTCTGCATGCTTGCCCGGGTGGGGAGATGTGCCGGATTTGTGCTTGCGGAAAACGGGAAAAGAGCTGTGGCGGAATCGTTGCGGGAGGTTAAGTCGGTGGTGCGGATGTGGACTTCTTGTGCGGCTTTCGGTTGGATAGCGTTGTTTTCGTTGCGGGCGAATGCGCACGCGAGTGCACTGCTGCAGCAAAAGTTGTTGTGGATGATCGCGGCGCATGGGGGGGTGGCCGTGATCTGCTTGGGTGCAAGCTGCATCACGACGCGGGGCAAATTGCGGAGTTTCGCACGGGTCGCGAAGAAGCTGTTTGCCGACGGAAGGGAAAAGACAGACTGACGGATGGTGCAGAACGAAGTGTCGGGCCAACGCAAATCTAGTGATAATGCACAGGCTCAGGCGGCCTTTGCAGACGTATATTCAAATCTTCTCATAAAAGAGGACCCATTCATTGATTGACGAGAATCGAAGTATCGTTCCTTGTGGCCTGACACTTTAATACAGTGCACCTTCGGATGAAGTAAAAAGAACAACAGAGAACGAGCGAAGTGGGATGAGTGCATTGCCAATGAAAAGCAATATCAGTCTACTAGTGAATGGGTCTTGTCAGAAGTTCGTGTTCTCACAGGATGTCAATCTAGTCCATACTTCTAACAGTACAGAGCAATGCGACGCCGACGTCTTGTGCCTCTAACAATGTCGCGAAAGATCCTCGTGGAGATCAGCGCTGCCGTCTTTCGAATAAATATCAGGCTTTCATATCATCTGAATCTTCCATGCAATTGAGTCACACACAGCCCGTCAATCTGACGAACCCGATCCCTGCCACGATCCCAACTAGAGAACTCCTTCATCGATTGCGCTAACAACTTCTCCTAGCTTCGTAGCTGCGTGTAGATCCCTAGCCCTACATCATACGACGTCACCGAATATCCGCGTGCTTCTTTCTGAACAAGATCGGCGCGAAGAATTTTGTACCGACAAGCACGACGTTCATCTTCTGCGCGTGTTAAATTTCTATCCGCCACACTCAATTCTCATTTCGCCTGCGGGCACTCCTCGCGTGATCTTCTCGTGTGAAAGGGCCAACTTTCTATCTATCTCCGCGAGATCTTTACGCCGCCGACTCAATAAGTACTACGCTTGCCTAGTGAAGAATTTTTGCACGAGCTTCGAGAACAAGAATCGCTCGATAAAGTCTGTAGGAATACGTAGACCTCTTGGTAGGCCAGATTCCGTAAACTAAACTATCGATATCGGCAGGACCACTAGACCACTACAACAAACTCCGAGCAAGATGAAACTTTTGAGACGGGTATTCACTGCGTCGGCGTTGTACGTCGTCGCTTCCGCGGCAGATGAGAAGGCCGCCTCAGAGGAGAAGGTCGTGAAGGAGGAAGCCCCAAAAGTAGTAGACGGCTTCACCACAGACCAGCTGGCGAAGGTAACTTTTGTTTCCACGCTCCTTGGACGCTGCTTGTGCGGTTTTTGCACACCGAAATTTTATCGGCGTACTTATCACTCGTGTTTTTTCCTTCACAACATGATCGGATAGAGAATGTTTCTAAAACCTCCAGATGGAAGAAGGCGGTGAGAAGCACGAGTTTCAGGCAGAGGTGTCGCGTTTGATGGATATCATCATCAACTCGCTGTACACCGACAAGCAAGTGTTCCTTCGCGAGCTCATCTCCAACGCCGCAGATGCCCTCGAGAAGACCAGGTACTTGCGATTTTGTTGCACACTTCGAGACTCGATGGCTCTCACCAAAAGCACGCCTCGTTATACGATTACGTAGCGTACAGTAAATGTGTTTCCGCTCCCTACTTATCCTTGCCCTATTGATACGAGCCATCTTGTGATGTACGAACTTCTATCTTCGCCCACCATCGAAACCGAAAGAAGAGTCGGTCACAGCCACGATCGATTCGTTTATCGGGTCAAGCATCAGACTTTGTTGGTTTACGACTACAGGTTCCTCTCCGTCCAAGACAATACTTTTCTCGGCGAGACCAAGGACCTGGAGATCAAGATTGAGTTCGACCCGGAGCAGAAGACTCTGTCGATCACCGACACCGGTGTGGGTATGACTAAGGCCGACTTGATCAACAACTTGGGTACGGTCGCGAAGTCCGGTACTACCAACTTCCTCGAGGCCATGGCCGAAGGCGGTGATGCGAACCTGATCGGTCAGTTCGGTGTCGGTTTCTACTCCGCGTTTCTGGTCGCCGACAAGGTGGTCGTCACCTCGAAGAGCAACGAAGACGAGGGCCAGCACGTGTGGGAGTCCACGGCAGACGCGAGCTTCCAGATCAGCGAGGACCCGCGCGGAGCAACCCTGGGACGCGGTACAAATATAAACATTCTTTGTTCTTGTTTTGACGACGGGCTCACTTCACTTTTGAGACTACACGAGGCTCGACAGCACGTCGTGACGTTTTCTTGGTCTGTTGTCGCTCGCGGTGCAAGGCGCGGTAAGGCGCCATGCAGAGACTCATGCATTGTATGCCGGCGCACGTCGGCTCCAAGAGCTGACTGACTTCCATCAATCGAACGTGAATGAATGGAAACTAATCAACAGGTTCCCGCGTAACTCTGTACCTGAAGGAGGATGCCATGGACTTCCTGAACGAGTACAAGCTCAAGGAAGTGCTCGGCAAGTACTCACAGTTTATCCAGTACCCCATCTACATCAAGGTCAAGAAGGAGGTCGAAGCAGAGGACGACGAGGATGATGAAGAGGATGAAGACGAGGACAAGGACGAGACTGAGGCCGAGGACGACGACGAGAAGAAGGAAGAAAAGAAGAAGGAGCCCAAGGAAAAGAAGAAGACCACCGTCTACGAGTGGGATCAGGTACTGCTTGCCATTGGGTTTGGTTCCGAGTTCGTGCGAGGTGCGGGTCGGACACGGTGGTAGCGGTAGGAGCAGTCCGCGAGTCATCGTTTTCTCCTGTCGCAAAGAGATATTCTGCAGGACTAGTTCAAAACAAATCCCCATTCGCGCGCCGGGTCGGTCCAGCACATGATATAGCATCTTCCGCGTAACAAGGAGAAAAAGAAATTAATCCCTTGGCCAAAACAACAGGTGAACACCCAGAAGGCGATCTGGTTGCGGTCGAAGGACGAGGTTACTGACGAGGAGTACACTGAGTTCTACAAAGCTGTCTCCAAGGACTACATGGAGCCCCTTGCCAACACGCACTTCAACGCGGAGGGCGAGATCGACTTCAAGTCCATCCTGTTCGTGCCGAAGAAGGCCCCCATGGACATGCTGGACAACTACTGGACCAAGAAGTCCGAGGTGAAGCTCTACGTGCGCCGCGTGCTCGTCGCCGAGAAGTTCGAGGAACTGCTGCCCCGCTACCTCAACTTCGTGCGCGGCGTCGTCGATTCCGACGACCTGCCGCTCAACGTCTCGCGCGAACAGCTGCAGCAAAACAAGATCATGAAGGTACATAGTTTTGGGCATATTGCGATTGAAGACTCGAACAGGCACGTTGCACTTTGTCGTGGGAGAACGTCTCGTCGTAGAGCTAGCACTAGCAACGAAAAGTCGTGGCCGTGGTTGAAGGAGACAGTGACTGTTGATTTTATTGGTTTGTCGGTGATGGACTTCCGCACCCCACCCACCTCCGCAGGTGATCACCAAGAAGCTTGTCCGCAAGGTGCTCGAGCTTCTGAAGAAGATGTCGAAGGACTCCGAGGACGATAAGGACGATGATGAGGAGGAGGAAGGCGAGGAGAAGAAGGAAAAGAAGGAGAAGAAGGACGGCGAATCGCACTACGACATCTTCTACAAGGAGTTCGGCAAGAACTTGAAGATGGGCTGCTACGAGGACGACGCCAACCGCTCCAAGATCTCCAAGCTGCTGCGCTTCACCACCACCAAGTCGGAGGGCAAGGAAATCTCGCTCGACTCCTACCTCGACAACATGCCGGAAAAGCAAGACTCGATCTACTACCTCAGCGGTACTTCTTCACGCCTACTTGCCCTGGTGTCATCGATCACCTCTCAGCAGCGCAGCGATTTTTCTCGTAGAACAGCCTAGATGACGACAAATTCACCGCCCAAAGAACCATCGATAGAGTAAACGCACTCGTCAACTCCAATCAAATACTCTCTATTCAGGTGAGTCCATGGACACGCTTCTGAAGCTTCCCAACCTGCAGATCTTCAAGAAGAAGAATATCGAGGTGCTGCTGCTCACCGACCACCTGGACGAGCCCTGCATCCAGAAACTCGCGGACTATGAGGGCAAGAAGTTCGTGTCGATCCAGAAGGCGGACGTCAAATTGGAAGAGACCGAAGACGAGATTAAGCGCTTCAACAAGATGAAGGACATGTACAAGCCGCTCACCGAGTGGTGGAAGGACCTGCTGACGAAACTCACCGAGTCCGGCGGCATGAAGGCCAGCGGCGTCAAGATCGACGGTAAGTACCTCCGATTTACTACGCCTTCCTGGCACCGATACAACGTATACGGTTCCATATCTATCGGGCAATAGCTGCGTTAGCGCCTGCTACTCATCGGCTGCTCTGAAAACTATGGCGCCGGAATGCTTCGAAAACGATGGATGACACTGCGACCAAAATCAACCGATCACGAACCAACGGTCACACCAGCTGTCGTGCTGTCCAAGCGCCTTACTGAGTCGCCGTGCGTGGTCGTGACATCGCAGTTCGGCTACTCCGCTCATCAAGAGAAGATCATGCGTGCGCAGGCCTTCCAGAACAAGGAGCAGATTCAGATGATGGCCGGCCGAAAGACCCTCGAGATCAACGGAAATCACCCGGTAATATTGATTGATACGACTATTAACATTGGTCGCTTGCCCTCGAGGTCAGCTGGAACCATCTGGTATCGTTTGATTCGTAAAACATTCGATCGTTTGCGTTTGGGTTTGCCCTCGATATCTACTATCAATCTATCAATCTATCAATCAATATCAATCTAGTAACAAACAGTATCTCTCTCTGTATCATTCAATCTAAATCGATTGAACTGATTCATAAAGCACAACGGACAGGTTATCCACAATCTTCTGTCCAAAGTGAAGGACAACAAAGAGGACAAGACGGTGTCCAACAGTGCCGAGATGTTGTTCCAGACGGCGCTCATCGAATCCGGCTACGAGCTTTCCGACCCGGCAGACCTCGCCTCGCGCGTCTACAAGCTGATGGCCACGCAGCTGGGCGTCGACCCGGACGAGGGCATCCGGGAGATTGAACTGCCGGAAGACGAAGAGGAGGAAGAGGCCGAGGAGGTCGAGGAAGAGAAGAAGGACGGCGACAAGAAGGACGAGGGGGAAGAGGATGAAGTCGAAGACGCGGACGAGAAGAAGAAGGAGGAGCTGTAAGCTAGGAATCTTGGCGGAGAACTCATCGTGGTCGATGGAAAATGAAACCTATTTCGCTCTGCGGTCACGGTAGGAGGTACTAGAGCTGCTACGCACACGCTAATATCCTAGATGCTTGCAGGCGGAGCCGCACAAAATAAATGTACCTCGATCACGGTATTCGATCATTGGAGCAGCCGCATGCATCGATCATCAGATCTACTCTAGCCAGCGAGCGAGAGCGCGACTGGAGAAACTGTGCGACAGGAAAAGGGATCGTGGCGCTGCATGCTGTGAGATCGCGCCGCGGTATCCAGCATGCAGCGCACACTAAGTATATTTAAGTACTTCATCGGCTGTGAAGACTGGTACTGCACTAGATGTTTGGGTTCGCCTCTCTCTTACCTTCACTCATTATTACCACCATTCATTGGAATTGGATCTACTTTCTCTCTACTTTTCTGGCTAGCGATTCGACCTATAACACATCGACTTATCACGACGGAAGCTCGGAGAGCGATCTAAACCTAGTGAAGACATGCGTTTCGCTAGAGAACATCTCTGCCCCGAGGATATGCCACTTTCTGACGTTTGGCGTCTTCCGCAGTGCGTGCGATTGCGGTGCCTGCGGTAGACAGAAAAGCTGGACGTCTAAAGACCAACAAATCACTTTTGTATCCAAAAACCGAAATACCGCTCGTGACTAAAGAAGCAAATGCACGCGCATAACAAGGAATCCAGAATCTCTGCAAACGACCGCAGTAGCTGAGCTGGGACTGAAATTCCTGCATCCGCATCGTCGTATTGATTTGATTTGTAGTCGTCTGACCTCGCGCGCAACAGTGGGACTTACTTGTGAATGCAAAGTGCTGCTGTGGTCCAGGACAGAAAAAGTCTCTGTGTCCTTCCTTTTACGACACGTCTCTGTCAATGAATATGATGTAGTCTGGGGCACATGCGGATTACACATCAAAGATCCCAAATTCCACACCGATCAATCACGTGCATTGAATGATGGCAGCGTCAGCTACGAGACAGGATCATGTTGCTGCTGTCGGTTTCGGACTAGTACAGTGGTGCACGCTAACGCTGATCGACAAAAATCTTCGTCGTCGTCGTACATCACTCGTTCAGCATTGTCAAAAAAAAATTTTGGATTGCAATGATTGAGTAAACCCGCAAAATTTCGTCGTCTCTCCTCTCAGGCCCCAACGAGCCCAGACAAAGGTGTGCAAGCCACCCCAAGGGCACCACATTGAAAGTGCTCAGAGAATGTTGTTGTAGTTTGTATATTGAGCAACAGTCAGACACACGCAATTAATTTTTTTTACTCACTGTTAACAAGAATGACAATGAATCAATGAATCGTAGCGCAGCACCTCATTCGTATTCGACCGCATAAATATACGAGATTTACAATTTCTTTTCCACTTTACCATACGTAGTCCACAACGGGATTCGCATTCAGGATGACTCAACTACCTTCAGGAAACAGTGTGCGCGGCGAACAAAGGCACAAAGACACGGGTATTTCCGAGGGATTCTTGCACGGCGTGAGCAAACTTGATCTTGGCGCTTTCGACGATGCGTCAGAACAGCTTGGCACTCTCGACGACGACACAATATGCCTCGCGCCATTAAACACGGCGTGCGGAACGCTCGACGAAGCATCGGCAAGCTGGTCACCGGGAGGGTCCGGATCAAGCGGTTCGGAGGACAACAAAGGCAATGTTGAGGACGGCGGCCACCAGACCGCGGGAAGCCACCGAGGAGGTGCTGATACAGCTGAGCCACGGTCGATCAACTTGAAGTCAGGCACCTTCGAGTTTGGGCAGCTGTGTGGCCGTGGCGGCAGTGCGGATGTGTACCAGATTTACAAGGGCGGTCAGCGATACGCAGTTAAGGTGGCTAACTTGAAGAAGTGCTCGGCCCAAGGAAAGGAGGCACTGTCGAGGGAGCTAGAGATTTTGAAGAGTCTGGGCGCCTCGCAGGATGGGGCAGACCGTCCGTGTGTGAAGATGCACGCGCACTGTGTGATGGATGACTTTTCCTACCTTTTTATGGAATGCGCCGACACTGACTTCCAAAAATACTGGGAGTATCATGTGGGAAAAAGCTGTCCAATGCCGTCAGCGCCTCGCACCCGCCCCGCGTCAGCCGCACGAGACGCGCCAGTCGTTGGAATAAAGATGCCCGATCGCGCGCCTCCATGCAGCGACGGCGGTCCTGGTTCTCAATCGCATCCGTCAGGCGCCACTTGCGACGCCCAGAGAGGCATGTCTCTGGAGAGGATAAAGCACTGCTGGCCACAAATGGTGCGGGCGTGTGAGTACGTACATTCCAAGGGCGTGATTCACTTCGACGTGAAGCCGGCGAACTTTCTGGTGTTTTGCGATGGGGCGCGCGCGGTCGACGACGCGGCTGTCGACATGGAGGCGGGCAATGTGCGCATCAAGATTACCGATTTCGGAATAGCAGCCAGTTTTGCGACCAGGCACCATGCGAAAATGGAAAATAAAGTGGACCTGCACGCAGGGACGCATGTGAGTCGCGACCATCTTGAGGCCGGAACGCTCTCGTACCTCGCTCCGGAAAGTATCTTCCAGCCCGAAGCGATGGAAGCTGAGTCGATGAAGCTTCGGCCTTCGGTGGATATTTGGGCCTTGGGTATCATTCTTTACCAGTGCTTCTACAATGAAACGCCGTTCTCCAAGATACCCAGCAGTCGTGTGGCATTCGCTATCAACGACCCGCGGATGGAGATTCAGTACCCGAGCTTGCGGAAGAGGTTCGAGGAACTGGTGGCTGAATCGCAAAGTACAACGACATCATCGACCCCAACATCGAGTGGGGCTGAGCAACAAAATGGATGCGCAGCTCTCGCTGAAGATGCCGCGCAGTTGGCCTCGCTGCTGCGTCGGTGTCTGCAGCGCGACGCTGCGGCGCGGCCGACCGCGACAGAAATTCTTACGGAGCTGGAAGCAGAAGGCGTGGCGAGGGCCTATTCGTCCTTGCTTGTGGCTGGAGGAATGGAAGGCTCCGATCCCGATGCCGAAGTGACTTCGCCAGGAGTCGTGTTTATCGACCGTGACGACCACCCGGGCTACAACTTTGCTCCTATACTTCCGTCTCCAGGCCAAACATGTCGTGGCTTTTCTGTCGACGCTTGCAGTCCTGTCGCGGACATGGCTTTCCCGAATGAAGCTCAGTGCGAGGAAGAGGAGGTTCTTGCGGAGGCAGAGTCATCAAGGAAAAAGCGAGCCGAAGCTCTGGAGGAGGGCGTCCCCCCCGAAAGTGTTTTTGAACCTGCGGCGACAACCGGTTGTAGTGTGCTGTGTAGTTGCCTCGCGTCGTCGGTCGCGCTGTGGATCGTTACGGTGCTCGTGGTCGCGGGTATCGGATGCGCCGTGGGCGTTCCGTTGGCGATGTTGAAGGGACAGGACGGTTGGGATGGGAGCGGAGGGGACGGGGGGTTGGTGGACGACGGGGGGGGAGGCGACGATGTTGGAGCTCCTGGTGGAGGAGGTGGTGGCCGATTCGGCGCGTCGTCCTGGGGCCGGAACACACGGATTCGCCGAATCCGTGTGTTCCGGCCCCAGGACGACGCGCCGGCGATGTTGAAGGAACGACCGTATCGTAGGGCTAGGAAATTCCTTTTGTTGTCACTCTCCCTGCAAGTCTCGTGTTTCTTTGACTCTCGCTTCGTTTTTTCTCAGTGCAGGGTTTGTGCCAGTCTTCTATTGACGTTACAGTTCTTGTGCCTCGACCTACGCCAGCCAGTTCCCCAAAGCAGCTCGCTGTGGAGGGGATACCGGCAGGTGGTCTCGCGGAGGGGACACCGGGTCCGCTAATCTGACTGTCTCTCTGGTATCAGGGTCACATGTTGGTTTAGCCTTTGGTTGCACTAGGGCGCGTTTCTTGAAGACTGAAGGTTTTTAACCGCCTTGTCCAGTGGACAATCTCGCTGAACTTGCATGCCTGCGAGCATGTATCCGGCTGCTTGCTTCCCTACATCGCTGAGCATTGTCGTAAGCTTCCGGAAGTCTTCTGC
This sequence comes from Amoebophrya sp. AT5.2, assembly GCA_005223375.1. Classification (NCBI taxonomy): domain Eukaryota; class Dinophyceae; order Syndiniales; family Amoebophryaceae; genus Amoebophrya; species Amoebophrya sp. AT5.2. The sequence goes on along the minus strand of RXOD01003804.1, from coordinate 19,819 downwards.
TTTCTGGAATTTGAAGGCCAGGTGGTCCGTGCCTCGATTGGCAATTGCCCTGAACATAGTGGGTTTTAATTCATGCGACTCTTCAAAAGGAATTTCCTAGCCCTACGATGCGCCGTGGGCGTTCCGTTGGCGATGTTGATTGGGATGGGAGCGGAGGGGACGGCGGGTTGGTGGACGACGGGGGGGGAGGCGACGATGTTGGAGCTCCTGGTGCCTCCGTGTCGTCCTGGGGCCGGAACACACGACCCAGGGGCCGAATCCGTGTGTTCCGGCCCCAGGACGTCGACGCGCCGATGGGACTAAAAGCAAACCCCGACTGGCACGGGGGCGGAGGCCCGCCCGGTGGTGACGATGGGCCGATGCCTCCGTTCTTCCGCGGGCATGGGGGCGGAGCGGACCGGGGCGAGGGGCGGCCAGGAGTACCGTGGCGGAGGGGGCCAGATGAAGAGGACCTGGATGACGACGCCCCCCACATCAATGTCGTGAAGGCGGGCAGAAAGAAAACCAAACCGCCTCAGCCGAAAATTTTTCTACTAGCAGCGCCGGCCAAGGCCAAGCCCAAGAACAGGAAGCGTGGCGCCGGCTGGTGGAAATGGGGCCAGCGGTTGCCGGAAGCGCCGCACTTGTTTACGCAGGAGGCGCGGCCAGAGAGAATTCCGCTTCTCCAGGCGGACGCTCCAGAAGAAGTTGCGCCGCCTCAACTCGTCGATCTTCCGGAAGAAGTTTCGGTATTGCAGCGTCCGCTGTTTTCACCTCAATGTCCCGAATCAGAAGAAGTTGCAACGCTCGAGATTCTTGAGCCGGAACCGGATACCACCGCACGCAGACAGAGCCGGACGCAGAACTCTAGTAATGTCGAGGATTCGGAATCGGATTCCAGTTCCGCCGTGTCGAGCGTGCTGCACCCGCCCGCGGAAGTCGCGCAACTTCTACCAGACACCGAGGAAATAATTCCGGCTCCCGAGGACGAGGAGCCGGCGGCACCGCCAGAGTCGCTGGAAGAGGAAGAAGAGCGTGTGCCGATGTTTATCGGACCCCACACTGTGCCTGCTGCAGCTTCGGCCGCGGCGCCAGCAGAGGCCGCTGAAGACGATGAACGGGTTCCAACTGCCTTCGAACGTGCGCAGCCGGTCGTCGAGACCGCACAACTAGCCGAGAAGGAGCTAATCCTAATTCCGTTTCCAAAGCCGCATGCTCCTGTCGCGCTTCCGGAGGCGCTGGAGGAGGAAGAAGAGCGTGTCCCGATGCTCAACAGGCCGGAACCGGATGCAGCCGCGGCTGCGCCACCACAGCCCGCCGACAACCAGGAGGAGGTTCCGACTGCCTTCGAACGTGCGCAGCCGGTCGTCGAGACCGCCCAACCAGCCGAGGAGGAGCTAATTCCGTTTCCAAAGCCGCAGGCTCCTGCCGCGCCTCCGGAGCCGCTGGAGGAGGAAGAAGAGCGTGTGCCGGTGTTTGCCGGACCCCACACTGTGCCTGCTGCAGCTTCGGCCGCGGCGCCAGCAGAGGCCGCTGAAGACGATGAACGGGTTCCAACTGCCTTCGAACGTGCGCAGCCGGTCGTCGAGACCGCACAACTAGCCGAGAAGGAGCTAATCCTAATTCCGTTTCCAAAGCCGCATGCTCCTGTCGCGCTTCCGGAGGCGCTGGAGGAGGAAGAAGAGCGTGTCCCGATGCTCAACAGGCCGGAACCGGATGCAGCCGCGGCTGCGCCACCACAGCCCGCCGACAACCAGGAGGAGGTTCCGACTGCCTTCGAACGTGCGCAGCCGGTCGTCGAGACCGCCCAACCAGCCGAGGAGGAGCTAATTCCGTTTCCAAAGCCGCATGCTCCTGCCGCTCTTCCGGAGGCGCTGGAGGAGGAAGAAGAGCGCGTCCCGATGTTTATCAGGCCGGTTGCAGCCGCGGCTGCGCCACCGCAGCCCGCCGACAACCAGGAGGAGGCTCCAACGGATTTTGAACGTGCGCAGCCAGTTGCGGAAGTCGGGCAACCAGACAACGAGGAAGTAATTCCGTGTCCAAGGACGACGGCACCTGCAGTGCCGCCAGAGCCGCAGGAGCAGGCGCAAGAAGATCAAGAGGGGGAGAGAGTGACGCTGAAAGAGACACCCCCCGTCCAGCAGCTCCTGGTGTCGCTTTCGCAGGGAGACCAAGCGGTCGTGGTAACGGAAGGTGCGGATGGAGCGCAGAACACAACGGCAGAAAATGTTGAGGACGAGCAGACAAAGACCTTTCTGGAGTTGCTCACGAGCAAGTATTGGGATGCCGAGCCTACCGATCGCCGGGTAGTGGTTTTGAGCAAAGAGGAGGCCAAGAAAGTGTACCCCAAACCGCCTGCTCTTCCTGAAGCGATGGCGAAGGAGAAGGGCAAGGGACCGTCCGCCTTGCCCACGCTGCCTCCGGAACCGAAGAGCGTCCTGTTCGTCGCCCTGCGGAAGTTGCATCGGTGGTTGCGGCGCGAGGACCAAGACCACCGCACGATGCCTGGCGACGAGGAGTTCCTCGCGGGCGACGAGAAAAATTTCCTGGAGAAAGTTGACGTGAAAGTCTTGGCAAAAAAAGCCGCTGCCTTCCTCAAACGCGTACAGAAGGCACGGAAGGGCAGCAGCGCCGACCGCGTGCAGCTGCTGCGGCCGGCAAACTGGGGCGCGGTGACGCGCAGGCTCCCGATGCTCCCGCTGTCCTGCGAGGGGGTTCCGGCGTGGGTCCTGCCCGTGTGGCACGTGTTTCTGCGCCAGCCGCAGGTGGTCGCCAGGCTGCGACAAAACTGCGGAGCCGCCGCCCTCTTTGACGCGGACCCCCTCTTTGACGCATGCAAAACGTTCGACGCTCTCTTCATGCGGACGCCGGTCTCGAGTCGTCAGGGTCCGCACGTCTGGGATTGGGGGACAGAAGATCGGAGGACCGGGCGGGAACGCTGCGTCGCTCTTAAAGCCGCGTTTGAGGATAAAGTCCGTGGGGATGAAGATGAAGGTGAAGGGGCGAGCCTTGATGCAAGCGCGGATGCTAGTAGGGCTATGAATGACCTGTCTCGCAGGCTGTTGGGGAAGCATGGCGAGGGGGGCGTGCCACTCTCGTCGCATGAAGATGACGAGTTTGTAGAGGGGGAGCCAGAGGATGAAGATGACGCGCGGATGTGGCAACTGGTGTGGCCTATCGCGGACGCGAATGAGTCACAAGACGAGATTGAGCAACGTGCGCGAACGGAACGCTTCGGCAGTCGCGCCTCTATCAACGCAGACTCTGAACTCAACGTTTTTTCCGAATTCGCTGCCGCTGGGCCGCCTGCGGGGGAAGAATCTAGTTCAGAGGTCATGCCCAGTTTCCACGGCTGGTCGGTGATTATCGAACACCCCGACTCGGTGCTCGCAGCCCTGCGTCGCAACCTGCTGTCTCGAAAACTGTGGGACGCAACAAAGGATAGGGCTGACTGGGTGGCAGTCGCACTCGCAATTGAGGGCTCGCATGGAAACGCGTCTGGGGAGCATGCGTTTCCAGGCCTCCTGCAAATCACGTTGGATGATCGATGCGCGCCCACCGTGCACGAAATAAGCGGAGCGCCTGCGGAGCAAGATGATCGGAGCAAGCTTCCGAAAGCATTGCACTTCGCCACGCGGACGACCCAATCGTCGCGGGACTTTGCGGTGATTGAGGATATTGCAGAGTACGCCGCCGAGCTTAAAACACAAGGGCACGACGCGGCGACCTATGTTCAGTCTCCGGACCTGGAGCAGCAAAGGGTAACGTACGAGCTGGAGGCGGTGATCTACAAGTTCCCGAGCGGTACCCTGGAGCCAGCTGAGTCAACAGCACCTCGGAGGCAGAATGCGCGGCGGCCGTGGACATGGCAGGAGCAGGCTGTGCGCGGCAGCAACCGCGGGAGGGCGGCAGCAACCCTGTTCCGCGGGAGGGCGGCCGCAACCGACCCGGAGCGTTCTGACCTGCGGATGGAGTATGCAGTTGCGGTGAGGGATAGTACGAATTTTGAGGGCGGCTTGGTGTTCAGTAACAAAAGCCAGCAGCGCACGCTGCAGGGTACGGACTATGGTGCCGAAGCCGAAGCGATTGAGGAGCGGATCCGGAAACTCGGCGGCGCTCCGTGGAAGCTGCTGTACAAAAAACAGGAGCTACACAAATTCTCCGACGCATGGCGCCCCGGAGGCTCTCCGGCGGTTTTCTTCAACGGTGTGGCGGAAGTGGCAGATGCCACTGCGAAGTTGCATACCGCAGTTGAGAACCAGGGACACGAAGGCGCTCCTCCGCTGGCTGCCGGGGAGTCCTCCGAGGCAGACATAGCGATTTCAGAGGCGCGTTTGATGTTGGTCGATCGAAAAGTAGATACTGAAACTTCATCGCTAAACCCAGGAGTGAAGACGAGTGACTACGTCGACGCGCTGCTCCTACGGCTGGAGAGCTACGAACGGGCGGGCAAGAGTTGGTTTCGGGAATCGACGGCCTCCCTGGAACTACAGGAGCGGCATGAGGATGCGCGGGCGGGGGAGAACCGAGCGTTTGCGAAGGATTTCAGCAGAGGCCTGCTCGATGTTCAGGCTGGTTTGCATCAAATCAGTGAGATGCTCGAGAAGCAAGACGCCAGGCGCATGGAACGCGAGGGGATTTGGAACGTCGTCGAGGCGCGCGCACAGGAGTTCGCTGCGGAGCTCGCGAAGCTCGAGTTGCTCGAAAAGAAAAGCATGTTGGAGCAGGTGTCGTACCGCGTCATTCGTGACGGCGTGGCAGTGACAGCGACAGATCCGGACACGACCAAAGTGCAGGGAATGCTGGAGAGATTCAGTGAGGCCTGGCGGGATTCCGAACGTGGCGCGCCCGGAGCATCCGGTTCTCGTGATGACCCGCCCACAAGATCAGGAGCCCCCGGAGCGGACGAAGGAGATGAGGAGGATGAGGAAAAGAATGACGAGCTCAAGCTGTTCTTCACGAGTGTGTGGCAACACAACGCACGACTTGAGGATCCGAAAGACAGTGCGATTGTGAAGGTGCTGGTGACGATGCACAGCTTTTTGGACAACGAAATGGCCGAAGTAAAAGCGCGGCTGCGGAATCAGCCGCCGCCGCTGCAGCTGCAAATAGCGAGGTCAGAAACCGACACCAGCTTTTGGCGAAAGCTCGACCTAGGAGCGCTGGCGGCGGGCGTGGCAGCGTTCGCGGAATCCTTGCAAGAGCGCATGAACGGTTGCAAGGACACAGATTATGACGCCGCGAGCCTGACGCTGCCAGCAGGGCTGTCGCAGAGCGGGAGCGGGTTCGGACTGCTGTTTCCAGGCAACTGGGCTGCGTGGGAGAGCAGTCCGTACGGGATTCCGCGCGGGGACTTCTCGCTAGCACTGCCAGCACCAGCTCGGACTGTCCCCGCCGATCAGCTCGTGGTCACCGCGCGCAGCGACGGCAGTTTACCTCCGCCTCCTCCTCGCTCTCCGCAAGTGCCCGTTGTGCTCCACCCAGGATCCTGGTTGGCTTCGATGCTGCAGGCGCTACTGCGCATGCCTTTCGTGTATAAAACGCTGCGCGTCGCCTGTACCGCGAGCGCGACCGGCATCCGACCGGAAGATCCAAATCGCCCAGGGGTGAGGAGTTTCTGTGCACTTTTTGAGGACTTGAGCCAGCGTGGTACTCTGCGAGCGCAACACATTGCAGATTTAGTTTATCAGAATCAAGATGAACAGGCTGACGCTGAGGAGCAAGATGCGCCGGAGGAGGACCACGGGCGCGAAGATACGGACAGCCCCAGTGAAGGGACCCGTAGTTCCCCTTCCCACGTTCCTGATCTTGTGAAAGAACCACGGCTGAAGGCGATCGAGAATTTCATGGGGCCGTGGCTGGGGCAGCCGGAGGAAGATGCGTCGGCGGACGGGTCGTCGGGTGCCGGCGGTCGTCCCGGGACATACTCCGGTGCGACTGGTCCGTCTGCCGCAGCATCTACAGCGGAAAGGGCGGCGCTTCCGCACAGGTTCGACGGGAACTCCGGGCCAGAGGGCTTGGTGCGATTGCGGGACGCTTTTTTTCCGTTGGTAGCTGCGCATCTGCTAGGTGTTGTAAGCAGGGACAACCACCAGGAGACTGCGTCGGCGCGCAATTTCATCCTAGAGGTTCCCCTCGGACACGACGGCGAAAAAGCGGGCGAGAAATTGCGCACCTGGTCCTTGGCGGACGGGCTCGCACGCAAGCTCGTTCCGAAGACTGAGGAGGCCGGTGCAGAACAAGGGGGCGTGCCGCCGGACGAAACATCTGCAATTGGAAAGCGTGTGCTTCCCATTGCGCTTCAAAACCCGAACGAGGAGGTGAGCAACACACTACCGCTCCGCGACATGACTCTGCAACAAATGGGCCACTTCCCCCTCAACGCATTCCCACGGACTTTCCCCCTCGGGGGAAGCATCGAAATTCCGCCGGTCCTCTACTTTCGCACGAAACGTCGGACAGACAGTAGCCCTTCTGGTGGAATAAAAGCGGGCCGAACGCGCACGACGGAGGCACAGAGCATCGACCTAGTGTGCAGATCCGAAGTGGACTGTGGCGGAGCAGAGGCACAAGAATACGAATACTTCATGTATGATTTGCACTCAATCGTTTTCAAGCGGCGCAAGCTGAGCAGTGTGGTGCAGAAACAAGGGATTCATAATCCAATGGTAACCGTTCACGAGGACTACTTTACCGAGGCGCGGGATAGGTCGGGCTGGTGGAAAAAGTACATGGACGCAGAATCGGAGCCCAATGGGGGGCAGCTCACATCGAGACATGGACAGGAGCAGCACGCAAGAACGGTTCCCCGTGTGTTGACAGGCACGGGCTTCTTCGAGCCACGCCGCGAGAGCGTAGAGGTAGACCAGGAGACAAATGGGGGTCGGTCGGTCATTTCTCCACACATGGTTTTTTACACAAGGCGACACTCACCGGGTCCGGTGAAGGGCGAAGGAAGACAATTCGCCAACCCATCGAGGAAGGGGAAAGGCAAGGGGAAGGGTTTGAAGAAGGGTCTGCGGCCTGAGGACATGGAAGATGTTGTGATGGATGATCAAGAGTATCGTGTTGCGGAGTCTGCGTTTGACTCTACAGCCGATGTGGCTTCTTTGGCGTCTCGGTACAGCATCGAGACGGAAGACCGCGACCCCCTTCTTCGTGCTTCCGAGACGGAAGACCGTAACCATCACAACGTGACCGAAGCCAACTATGGCGAAGGTGAAAATTCCGAGCGTGCAGCAGCGTGGTCTAATGCAAGTGCGGTCCACGATCGCCTCCGCGAATCGCTCAGTTTGATTAAGGGCCGGGAGTGGACAGCGTGGAAAGATGACATGCGGAATCTCGAGCGCCAAGCAGCCGAGGCATCCGCTTTGGCAGAAGCGCATCATTGTAACGAAGACGAAAGACCATGCACATATGATGCGTGCTTAGGCAGTGCCAAGCTGAAGAGACTTCTTGGCTACAGCGGTAGGTGGGAGACAGAGGAGCTTTTATCCGAGTCGAGTGCTCCTGCATCTGGTCGTCGTAGCCGTAATGATGGTGGTCGGGGGTCCAGGTCCAGCACTTCGGCGCGCGCAGTGACTTCGTCAGAGGTGGATGAGCAGTACGAGAAATTCGCGAGGCTTGCCTTACAGCAGGAGGTTGCGGCTCGGGAGTGGCTGGCGAAATACGAACATCGCAAGGCGGCTCTTCTGAAGGAAGAAGAAATCCAAATGGCCGGCGCTCGTGAAGAGCAGAAATATGTTGCGAAGAAGAGGGCTGTATCGCCCCTGGTCGCGAAATTTTCTGCAGGCGGGCGCCTGGGGGCAGTGACTTCGTCGGAGGAGCGGGCGCCTGTTGCAGTGACATCGTCGACGAAGAATCAAGCGAATGCCGTTCCCGACCCCGGAGGCCATCTCCGGGGTAGGCAGTTAGGGGTGCTGGAGAAGGAGAAGTTGCCACCAGAGCTTGAGGAGCAGCAGGAGAGAATGACTGAGGTGCGGCGTCAAATGGCTGCAAATCTGGAGGCGGGTGAGGAGGCGCTGCGCGCCTTGTCCGTGTTGGTGTCGGACGAAGAATGGAGACACAACAACGACCGCTTGAAACAATTTGGGGAATTGTATGCCCGCGCGGAAGCGTTTAGCAACCAGCTGAAGGAAATGCGGGAAAAGCAATTCCAGATTGAGAAGCTGAAGCGTTCATTGATGTCAAGTGGGTCACTTCGGCCACGACTGTGGAGGGGAATCGTAGCAAGAGGCAGAACGGGAACAGGGGCAAAAAGACCAGAGGGCCTCACAATCCAACAGGCGAACCGGATCGGCGGGAGTGTGTCAGTCGAACAACGGAAAATCACGTAGCTTCAAACTCATCATCACGACAATCCAGAGTACGAGTGCCTGTCACGACAATTCTCTCAGCGCGCTCCGACACATGCGCCGAAGCAGCAGCCGCAAAGAAGGGGAAAAAGCAGGAGGAAGCCGCGACAGCAGCCGCAAAACAGAGGATGAAAGTCGTACGTGATGGAAAAGCGTGAATCCTGATCCGCTATTGGTTTTCGCGCGGGAAAGGAATGAACCCTGTTCCACTATTGGTCTCGGCACATTGGCATAGTTGAGACAAACGAACACCCCTCGTTGGGCAAATCATCAGCACATGAGTATAACGAAAACTGTCAGCTGTACTTCAAAATTCTATACATTTCTCGTCAGCAGAAACATGGAAAAAGTTTATTTTTTTGTCTTGAAAAAAATTAGGAGGTGGAAGTGTGTCAGTCGCACGGAATGTCGGAGACAGTAGGTGCCGTAGCGATTGTAGCTCATCATCAAGAAATTTGTATTTGAGTGGCACATTCATTATCACAATCTCCACCTACTTTGAGAACATTCGGCTTTTTTAATTATAATCCAGCTTGCTGCCTGTGCCTGTGCCTGCGGTAGCAAAGAACAAAAAACAACGAGATCTTCACAAGCAAGCTTCATCGTCAAAACGCCCATCCTTCGTGTACGCATTTGCGCCGGCGTCCTTTGAAGTTACTTAGAGTTTTATACTTCTTTTGAAAGCTACCTTTTCTTCGATTTGGCATGGACCTGGAATGCTGATGCTGCGAAAACCCGTCGGTCATCATGACCGCGATCCAGCGTGATTACTTAAGGACGAACCAATAAAGTCATGGGTCTCGGCAGCTGCGAATGGTAGCAGCTTTTTGGTGGATTCACAATTCTCTGGTCTGTTCGACTCATGGAGAGACGGTTGAGAGCCTGCGAGAAAAACTTTCACGTAGATTAGAGCGCCGACGATTTTTTTTAGAGCGCGAAGATAGCTGTCTTTATTTTGTGACTGTTTGCGTTGAATGTGCAAAGTAAGTTAAGTTGGAGTAAATGTGACGGTGACCATCTGTATCTAAATTTATATACCTTGGGACGGACGAACGTCGGAAAAGCAGGTGAGACCTCAGTGCGCGATTTTCCGCGGCATGGACGCAGCTACAGAGGCGCTTCTTAATGGCGGCTCCTCGTCCTCCTCGGCCTCCAAGCGACGACCATCAAATCCGGAGGCAGTTCGTGGACCACAGAAGAGCGCTACCAGTGCCGACATGTTTGGACCGTCAGAGGGCTGCACCTCGTCCCGCGCCTCGTCCGGCTTCTATGCGGCGAGCGTAGCAGGAATCGGCCTGAAGGGCCCGAGCGGCCGAGAAGACTACACGACCGGTAGAAGGGTGAAGAAAACCCGGCGGGCGGGACCAACGGCGACAACGACCGCGGTTTTCACCACCGTGCTGTCGCGGACGCTGGATGGGGTCAACGGCCTGGATTGGGGGTACGACAAACTCAGCAAATGCCAGGGCCAGCAGAAGGAGGTCGCTAGCTGCGACCTTTCCGCATGCGCCTCCGAAGAGTGCATCGACTGCGTGTGGGGCGAATGGTACCTACTAATGCAACCTTCATCGTCGACCGCGCTGGAATAAACAACTACATACAAGAACTCCCACTCAGACTCACTTCCGTTTCTTCTACTGCGGCAAACTTCGCCTAGGTCTTCCTACTCGGACTGCGAGTGCAACGGGCTGAAGGAGCGGCACCGCGAGATTTACACGCACAGCAACGGGTGCGGGATGCCTTGCGAGGGGCCGAAGTCCGAGACCGCCTCCTGCTCCCCCGACTGCGAGAAGCCTCAGCAGGCCTGCGTTTTGGGGGAGTGGAGCTACTGGAGCGAGTGCGACGAGCCCTGCGGCGGCGGCGAGAAGAGCCGGACGCGCTCGATCGAGACGGAAGCAGAGAACAACGGGAAGCCGTGCGACGGCGCGATGAAAGAGGTGTCGAGCTGTAACGTGCAACCCTGCCACCACCACGTGAACTGCGTCCTCTCTGAATGGGGAAGCTGGACTGACTGTATTCATTCGATTTGCTGATGACTTCTAGCTACTGCACTTCTCTCGCTGTCGTCTGTGTCGTCCGGACGTCCCATCATATGTGTGGACGTCAGTGTCGCGCTCCCGCTCGGGCACCGGAAAGTAAAGGTCGAACCGAAAATAAAAGTAAGTACCAAAGAACACAACAACTACAAGCTTCTGCATCTGTTCTCGCCGACCGGATATGAACAGGCAGCAAGAGTTGCGGAAACGGGGAGATGACGCGGAAGCGCGAGATTATGAACGAAGCGCGGTTCGGGGGCGCCCTGTGCGACAAAAACGCGCTCGCGGAGGTTGCCGCGTGCGGGACCGATCCGTGCGAGGTGGCCGAGGACTGTGTGTGGGGATACTGGAGCTACTGGTACCAGGAGTTGCAAGTAGTCGCCCTGTTGTTCCCTTTGCAATGACGATCTACCGCAATCCCGAGACCCGATCAGGCTGCATTTTGTCATGACGTTTCTAAAAACTTCTAAGGTCCGACTGCTCTGTGTCATGCGGCGGCGGGCAGCGCTCGCGCACGCGGAACATTGAGACGGCCCCCAGGAATGGGGGCACGCCCTGTGAAGCCAAGACCATGTCTGAGACCGAGGGGTGCAACGAACAGAGCTGCTCCGAAGTCCAGGACTGTCTCCTCGGCGCATGGACAAGCTGGAGCGACTGCAGTTGCTCCTGCAACGGTAGTGCCTGATAATATGAGAATGAGAGATCCAGATCATGATCATGATGTCTCCTTTTTCTTTCGATTCATTGATACAGCGAAAGAACGAGGAACGCGGAAGAAGTTGCACGGTCTGGTGCTTCAAATTCAATCAATGGGACAATGAGTGATCTGTTGGAAGTTGTTTGGTGCGACAACGACATCGATATCTACATCACACACATGCACCATTTCGATTTCCGCAGGTATCCAGCAGCGCACCCGCCACATTGAGGACTTTCCTCTGAACGGCGGTCTGGCTTGCAAGGGCTCTCTCAAGGAGGTGCAGTCGTGCAACACCGGCGAGCCGTGCGAGCCGCCGCCCGGGCCGGCGCCGGTGGACTGTCTCCTCGAAGAGTGGTCGTCGTGGAGCACCTGCAGCGCAAAATGCGGTGGTGGCGTCACAAAGCGGCACCGGAAAATCGCGACCTACCCAGCGTTCGGGGGTGCGGGCTGCGACGGCGACCTGGAAGAGGTGGAGCCCTGCAACGAGGCGCTGTGCACGGAGGACATCCCGCCACACGACGTGCCAGTGAACTGCGAGTGGGAAGAGTGGTACTTATATATAGTACTTTTATCTTGCTTTTCGTTTCACTTAAGAACTCGTCACCTCCTGTGTTTGTCCTCGCACTACAAACATACAACAAGAGCCGGCGTATAAATATGATCCTCATCAACCGTCCTGCTCCCTCATCGCTTTCTTTCAGGGACGAGTGGGGTTCCTGCTCTGCGTCGTGCGGGCACGGGCAGCGCAACCGGCACCGGGAGCTGCGACAGATGCCGAACCGGGTGGGGAAGCCGTGCGAGGCCGGCGCGATGATGGAGGTGGAGCTGTGTGAGGGCAGCGACTGCCACGACCGGGACTGCGTGTGGTCCCCATGGACTGACTGGGGCGGCTGCTCCGCGCTTGGGCTGCGGGAGCGCGACCGCCACATCGAGCAGCACTACTCCGGGCCGCACGGGAAGCCGTGCGAGGGCCCCTCGGTGGAGACGCGCGCGTGCACGCCGGACACGTTGAAGGACCTCATCGATTGCGTCAGCTCCGAGTGGGGCGCATGGAGCGCGTGCACGGCGACCTGTAGCGGAGGGCAGATGTTCCGCCAGAAGATGATCGAGGCCGAGGTCATGAACGGTGGAAGGCCGTGCGAAGGAGAGCTGAAGCAGACAAAGGGGTGCAACGAAGACGTCACCTGCTACGACCAAGTGCCGGCCGACTGCATGCTCACAGAGTGGAGCTACTGGTCATCCTGCAGCGCCACCTGCGGAGATAGGGAACCGAACACCAGTCGTTACCTAAGCATATAGATTTCAGTAAAGCTGCTAGCTGGAGCTGGAGGTGGTTGAGGAAAGTAAGAGCTGTGAAGAACCTTTTTTTGTGTGGCCCTAAGCTTAATAGAAGGCACAAACCGCTGCGACGGACCGGCGGAAGAGCATGTGGGGGCCAGCTTTGGAGGAGCGAATTGGGATAGGTTCTTTCCTCGTCACCTACTTCTCATAGTGTCTGCCTACCTTCGCAATGTGCCCGCCCCCGCGCGGCCGGGTCCGGGTGGCCACAGGATCAGATCCGGTGGTGATGCAGCTAGGCTAAATTGCGAAGCATTGCGCCCAATTGTTTTCTCCACCGAACTGCGAGGATTTATTGCGCATGCCCGAAGTCATTCGCATGCCTGAGGTCGGCCAGCTTTATTACCAGCAACTGGAACTGGTCTCGGTCCCCCGGTCATACGGCAGGGGCAGAAGTCGCGGACAAGGGAAGTGCAGACACACCCGAGCTGGGGAGGGAAAGTGTGCGACAGGGAAGTGCTGCATGAGGTACTACTAAAGTCTGTTACTCGAACAAATGACAATGAATTTGACAAACTGAAGGAACCCATAGTCACGACGAGGAGCAGGGTCACAACAGCTGAGTGTAGCTAGTAACAGAATCAGAAGGATATGGATGAGGCTGAAGATCGAGTTGTAAAGTAGATGTAGATCATCGAGCAAACTAACTGAAAATCAATGTGGTAAAAATGAATCAGACCGCCGGCTGCGAGGAGGCGCAGTGTCCAGAGGACGTTGACTGCGTGTGGGGACAGTGGACCGAATGGAACGCCTGCTCCGCCACGTGCGGCAACGGGATTCAGGAGAGGGACCGCGGCATCGACGTACCTCTGCACAACGATGTTGCTATTCGCTCCTGCATCTTCACGACTTTGCTAATTCGGTCTCTAGTTGCGATTGTGACGGGAGTCTGAGTCCTCGTCCTCCTATTGAGGCTCAACTTTCATCAACATGGCACCTTCGTTCTGTTGGCAACTTTCGTGGCTGTGGCTAAAGCTATGCCCAGACACGGTAAAACCAGAACCAAAGCAAGCTCGAGCTCGACGGGTCTCCCCAGGGTCGTCTGGTTGTCAGTCTCACACCAGACGGCAGTCAAAAATCCTGACCCTACAGTAAAGTTTAGTGTTGTAGTCGTCTGCTCGCTTGTTCAATTCTTGCAGCCGACACCAGTTGCCAGTGGCACCGTGCCAAGCCTCAACTTCAGCAGTTGTATCTAATCACCATATTCTTTCGTGCTTTTTTGTGTACTTATGACTACCAATCAAGTCCGTCGATTTTTATTCCGCCGCCACTCCTCCCCCAGGTTGCTCCTCGCGGTATTGGCAAGCTCTGCGAGGCCAAGGACCGTGCGGAGGTCCGCCCCTGCGTGGATGTGGAGTGCGACTCTCCTTGTGTGGACGGGGCGTTTTCAGAGTGGACGGAATTTTCCGAGTGCTCGGCTTCCTGTGGCGGCGGCTATCGCTTCGCGAGCAGACACGTGCTGACCACACCGAATTACTGCGGGAAGCCGATAGAAGGCGACGCGCGCAAGTACGAAAAGTGCAACGAGCAGGAGTGCGGAATCCAGGCGGTGGACTGTGAATTTTCCGAATGGGAGTCCTGGAGCGATTGTTCCGCAGCCTGCAACGGGATCCGGGACAGGAGTAGGCGGATTGCAACCTACCCTGCGCACGGGGGCCGCCACTGCGAGGGAACGACAAAAGAGATCAAGGGATGCAACATCAGTATAGAGTTTTATTCCAGCACCAACATGATCTTTTAAGTTAGTACGGATTGGTTGGCAATGTTGAATTTCAGTAAACTAATATCGCTCGTTCTTCTTCTTCTGCTTCAGTTGGGTACATCTTCATATACCGCCAACATCTACTGTCTAAGACTAACTTGTACTGCTCAGACGTCGCCGAGTGTAAGGACGTGCCTGTGGACTGCATCCTCGCGGAATGGTCGGAGTTTGGCACCTGTACCGCGGACTGCGGAGGCGGGATCCAGCGTCGCGAACGCGCAATTTTGCAGAAGCCGAAAAATGGCGGCACCCCCTGCGAAGCTGCGCTCGTACAGGTGCAGGGCTGCGCCAAATGGCAATGCGAATCAACCGTCAACTGTGCCTGGGGACAATGGACGAGCTGGGGTACTTGAACTACAGTTGTAGAAGTAAGTATCTACTGTTGTAGCGAAACCCACTGATGTCTCTTCTAACTCCATGCCTGGCTGATAGTATCAGGAGACACATGATTGCGATTGGTAATGGCCAATCGTGCGACAGCGAAACTTCAATCGATCCTACCTTGCTTCTGACTGAGAAGACGAAGAAGATAAAATCTGTGGGCCCCTCTCGTTCGGATTCGCAGGTGCTTGCTCCAAGGAATGCAACGGTGGGACGACGACACGATTTCGCCACATTGAGACGATGCCATCGGAGGACGGCGCCAGCTGCGATATGAAGGACTCACTGCAAGTCAAGTCGTGCAACGAATACCCATGTGGGTCCATCCAATACTGCGTGTGGGGCAGCTGGAGCAGCTGGTACTTCTATTTTTTCGACGTTGCGTCGTGGTCTACCTCTACGTGTACTATATTCTCTTTCACTATACACATCAAAATTTTTCGACAAAATTGTCTGCGTTTGCGCAAGCACACTAGAGTAGAGTACAGCAGAACTCGTACGCGTGTTGCTTTGCTAAGCGTGGCAACCTAGTCCTAGCTGCAGAACCCCCGGAGGCCGTTTTTTCGTGTGCGTTCCCACACTGGTCGCCCTTTTAGCTTGTTCTGGCGCACATATTATACTAACTAAGCGGGGCGCGGGCGACCTAGCTGCAGAGCCACCCACTTACGGTCGTTCGATAGTTGTTGCTACCACGGACGTCGACGTACTTGTTCATACATTCAGGTCGGATTGCAGTGCCAGCTGCGGCACGGCGGAGATGAGCAGATACCGGCATCTGGAGTACTCCAGCTACGAGCCATGGGATGAAAAGGACATCCTCGTCACAGGTACTTATCTACCAATCTACTTCTCCTACCTCGTTTTCTACGAAGTGTAACGCATATTTGTTAGTCGTTGGAGGTCCTCTTCCTCACTTCGCACTCGTCGGGACCTAGTCAAGGCAGGGGATCAAATACAAATATTCCGCTGGTGCGTCTTCAGGTATTCTGTACGACCTGAAGCAATCGATCGCTCCAAACGGCGGCTACGGACTGAAGGAGATGCTGGGGTGCTTTTTTGCGGGAATGGTCGCCTGCGTGATCGCATTGTCGATCCTCACGGGTCGCGCTGCGCGCCTTCGCCAGGAGTCAAACGCCGGGGACGCGCTTCTCAGTTAAGCACGAGCGACGTGCTGAAAGAGGATGGGTGTTGTGAGGCATCTACGTGTGGAGCTACGGCGTCCTTTTCTCGGCTTTTAGCCCGGATGTGGGGACTTCCAGTAGTTTGTCATCGTAGTCTTCGCGACAAACACAAAGTAGGAGTAGCATCTATACTTTCGGTGTCAGGCTCAGGCTCAGGACGATGTATGAGGATGAGCTATGATGGGTAGCATGGTCTCACGTGGAAGCCTCGCGCTCCTGGGTAGGGGCACTATGGCATGAGCACGTGGTATTCACACCGGAGAGGTCGGGTACTAAAAGTACACATGTCAACATCATCTTCGAACAGGGCCGCTGTGTTGGTCTACAGATAAATGAACCCAGTATGACATGGAGTCAGCATGACTCACTCTGCTCATGCGAACCACTTTTTAGTCGATACCTTTACCCAGTTTTTTACGTAATAAATCCTTTTATCAACATCTCTTGAGTGGATGAGCTGTTCTAGAACTTATTCTCTTTCTCTTAAAAGCCACGGCCCAGAAAGTATTTCTTTGCCTAAGGAACGCGTGCCGCGACGCAACTCCTGCGCGCGTCGTTTTCAATCTTCCGTCTGGCATGGCACAAGTACTATACGTAGACAGCTTCATGAAACGGTGGATTGATGAGATTTTGCCGTCAATCACAAATTTTCCAATTTTCGGCGCGAAAGTAAGGCGAACAGGACACCAGCAGCATTGTAGGAGTCAATCGTTCTTGTGCGGTGTTGATCTTCAGTCTCCTCGCGCAGACTCATGTTGAGTTCGTCGTGTCTGTTAGTGCTCGGCAGTGGGTCTCTGGAAGTCTTCCCACGTCCCAATCAATGTCAATCAGCATCTGGTCGTGGCCGCTACCTCTTGCAACCGTTCGTAGGATATCTTGGCGTTGCCATTGGCTTGCTTTCGAGCCTTGATAGATCATAGGCGGAGGCTCCGTTCCACATTCGGTGAGTATGTCGAGGGGAAAGAGCAGTGGGTCCACGATCGATTCGTGGCGAGCGCCGTGCTCGAGAAAACAGGGAACATGTTGCTGCCCTCGCTGAACGGAATCGGAGCGGAGCAGTCGAGGCTTACACAATTCCGCAAGGCCCAGGCCGAAGAGACGCAAAAAGCGGAGCGGTGTGCTTCGTTCGCCACGCTCGGCGCGCATCTCGACTGGCTGGCATCGGGCGGGGTGTCTGCGTGAACTGCGTCAAGATTCTTCCGGTGATTCTCACGACCACCACGCCGACAGCCCCCCGAGCGTGCCGCAGGACCATAATGCGCAGGAACAGGCCACCAACCTCGATGGACGCGATGGACGAACTGCAGCAGGAGACCGATGACCGGGCGCACTCGGCTCGCCCATGGTGATGGTCTTCACCCCGAAGGTGCCGCGAAGCTTCCAGCGGTGGCGCGCGGTGCTGTACAACGTGCACGATGGAAGTTTTGCGGCGGGTTTCTCATCCAGGACACACATACACGTGCGGCCTCCGGGTCGAGGGGATCGCTGCGGTTTCAGTAGGCGCACGCGCAGCTTCAGGCAGGAGCCTGGTGGGCTGCGTGGAAGAATGCAGACTGCGCCCGGAGACGATGCCGCAAGGAGGTGGCGCTCGTGATGTCCGCGCTGAGCAGCTTCCTGCGCGGCTTGGGCGACTTGTCGGCAACGGCGCGGCCTGTGTACTTCGATTCGGACGCAACCAAGCCGCAGAGCACTCTGATGCACCGAACGCGCGACACCGCCGCGCCCGTTGTAAAACTGGCCGACTTCGGCCACAGCCTTTCGGTCTCTTATTCGTTTTAAGAATGCCAGTCCTTAGGCGATGTAGCGCGGGCAGTTCTCCAACTGCTGCAACTGGTGGGAAACGCCGGCCGAAATCCTGGCCGCCGAGGTGCTTCTCTCGTGTCCGCACCGAGAAAATCTTGCACACGGCCGAGGACGATCGCAAGGAGCCGACTGGAGGTAGGCCCGTGTGGTATCGCTGACGTTTAGCGTTTATCTTGCCGAGGCATGTCGCGCAAACGTGAGCCTAAGCTGGTCCAAAGCTTCGGCCGAGGGTAAAGGCTTGCGCTTCAGCGACGTCACTTGAATGCGGGCTGGGCTTCCGCAGTAGTGCGCGTCTTCCCCCCCCATTTCATCGCGTTTCCGTTCTATGCTGTCTCTGCTGTAGTGTGCGCGTGGTTCGAGGCTACGCCATACAATTACTGGCGTCGCCTACATTCGCTTGATACAAGTGACACATGGATACGCGAACAATGAATCCCCATCCCGGGCGAAAGTGTTGGAATATCGACGGGATTTCGGTGGCCGCTCGGTAAGCGGTGCGCCACAAACTGACTTCTGACACATGACATCGGACAGCGGGCGCGTTGATTTCGAGACGCCGCCGCGCATTCTTGACGCAGATGGCGCGCCCCCCCCAACGAGGGCTGCAGCCGCGGTTTTTCATGACAAAGACTTGGTCACACCATGGACGAGGTTCGTTGCTGAGCATGTGCATGATTCATCATGCCTTCGAGTCATAACGGTCGTGATTGCGCCAGTGTTTATTGAGGGAGTATGAACATAGACGAGCAGACTCAGAGTCCATCATCTGCCTAGCATAAGAAAGTGAATGTTGTCACGGACGAGGAGCGATTCAATATCAAGTAGGTTAGTAGGTGAGCGAGTGCGAGATGACGGCTTGTCTTTTTCAAGAAGTAACAGATCATTTAGTGCTGCGTCCGATTCCAACCCACTTGAGTTTTGGTGGACTGCTCGGCCACGCATTTACTAGGTACGCTCTAAGTCGACTAAAGAGAGGCTCCCAATAAAATCAACAACCTTTTTTATGTACTTTTTCAACTTTCTCTCTCTCTGTTAAACTATACCTCGAAACAATAACAAACTCGGTTGCGCATATTTTTTGCTTTAGT
The DNA here is from genome assembly GCA_005223375.1 of Amoebophrya sp. AT5.2. Classification (NCBI taxonomy): domain Eukaryota; class Dinophyceae; order Syndiniales; family Amoebophryaceae; genus Amoebophrya; species Amoebophrya sp. AT5.2. The sequence goes on along the minus strand of RXOD01003804.1, from coordinate 1,197 downwards.
GGGCTGAGGCGTTTTGCGGCTACTTTTTCGTACTTGATGCACCGCGGGTCGGCTGGTGCAATGTCGGGCTGGAAAACCAGAGTAGGCGTTTTGACGCTAGCAAGCATCACCGAGGCGTCCAAGGAGACCCTGAAGTGTGAGGGGACCCAGAAACAAGTGTCAGACTGCGGCAACAGCCCGTGCGATGACTGCTACCCAGTACACTGCGTTTGGGGTGACTGGTCGAGCTTCGGGCCTTGCACGTGCGAGGGTCTGCAGGTACTATACTTTCGTTTAGTTCAAAATGACGTAGCATTTTTCGCTGTCGGGTATCAATGAAATCGTGGTGAAGTAGCTAGAAGGACGGAACCTTAAAAGCAATCCACAGGAGCGGCACCGGCCCATCTCTACTGAGAACAATGGTTGCGGGAAGCCCTGCGAGGGCAACAAGGTGGAGACCCAGGCGTGCCACCCCGAGTGCGTGAAGGACCCCGTGGATTGCGTCCTGTCCGAGTGGACCTCGTGGACCACCTGTGACAAGGACTGCGATGGCGGGCAGACTTCCCGCACAAGGGAGATCCTGACCGAAACGGCACACGGGGGCAAACCGTGCGCGGGCGAGCTGAAGGAAACAAAGCCCTGCAACATCGAACCCTGCCACAACGCAGCCAACTGCGCGCTGTCTGAATGGACAGCGTGGGGAGAGTACTTCTTACTATCAGTCTTTCTACTCAACAGCGATCCATCATGCAGCTCTATTTGAGGTCGATGGAGGTCGCGCAGGAGCACCAATCTCTTCCGGACAGACCCATCAAATCTACCCTCCCATCGGATCTTCCCAGGTGCTCGAAGTCTTGCGGCGGGGGGCAGCAGCAGAAGACGCGGTCCATTGAGCAGGCCGCGAAATTCGGCGGCGAGCCCTGCACCGACGAGCTGGTGGCCATTCGCGGGTGCAACGAGCAGGTGTGCGAGGACCCCGTGGACTGTAGCTGGGGCGAGTGGGGCACCTGGTCGGCGTGTAGCAAGACGTGCAACGGTGGGGAAAAGACGAGGTCGAGGCTCATCGAGGTGGCGCCGCGGGCCGGGGGGGAGCTGTGCGCGCCCATGGACATGAGCGAAGTCGCGCCGTGCAGCACGGAACCCTGCGAGACGCCGGTGGACTGCGAACTCAGCGACTGGAGCGAGTGGGACGACTGCTCCTGCAGTTGCAACGGTATG
>RXOD01003803.1:0-62943 GCA_005223375.1 Amoebophrya sp. AT5.2 | reverse complement strand
CCGGTTTTTAAAAGATGTTTGAAAAGATGCATTCTTTTGACCTGTAAACCTAGGTCGCATCGGGGTGGACTACTTGCTCGAACTGTTGGAATTTGAACTGCCGGCCGTCGGCTGGGTTCCGCTGGCCATGAAGCAGCTCGCGCAATTGCAGCGGGGTGCGGGGTCGGAAGGCGGAAACGGCTCCTCGACGTGTCAGGACTCCCCGGGCGGGGCCGTTGTCGTGGGAGACATGCCGGCGGTAGAACCCCCCGCAAGTACGGGTGCTGGAGCTGCTGGGTCAAACGCCGCGGTACTGGTTCCTGGAGTCGTGTGTGAGATCATCCCCCCGGCAATATTGAACGCGAGTTGCACGACAAGCGAGTGGCTGGTGTTTCCGCGCTCAACCGGCTTCGATCCCGACAAGCTCACCATGCGGACCCAAGACGCTGCAGCGGCACTCTTCAAAAAGTACATATGTAGATGGGTCTCTGCTGTTACTTCTGTCTACTACAAACATCGCGCTCTTGGTCGCCGTAATTGGGTACAGCGAAATTCGTGAAAATCTCGCTGGCACCATTTTTTTGAGTTGATGCTTTTTTTGAACCACAGGCGCGGTTAACACGACTTCAAAAACCTAAACAGGCTTGCAGACTTGGTTGATGAATGCAAGAAGCGGACTGTTGCGGAGGACCAAGCGGGAGAGAAGGAACAGAGACAGGAGGACGAACCGGCTGGCAGAGCCACTGTCATGTTCACCTTTGCGCCAAGCCTTGGAGAGGTTCGTACACTGTACCATTTCCGCAAGAAATACGCCGCCCTTCTCGAGCTCGAAGTCTGCCTCTTCGTCCAGTGAGAGAAAACTACGTATGTTTATGCCGTTCGCTGAAAACGTAAACGTCAACATCCAGAAATAGCCGACATTTTGAATTTACACGTATAATACAGTTTGTTTTTTCACCTTTTAACTTTTTTCAACTACTGTCATACCCACAGCTACACTACGACTAGCTTAGAAATACAAATAGACTTCCACGTCTACTTCACAACTAACTTCACGATGATCCAAATTTGGCCTTTTTAGCCTGCTGTGTGCTTACGGGCGTCTTCTGCGCGCCATCTCTGTAAGAGCTCTACAAGGGGAGCACCGAGCTCTACAGACATTCACTTGCTTATATTTATTTCAAGTTGTAGTTCAACGCGCGAGCGCGTGTAGAGTTTTTCCCCCGTTTTTGGGGAAGAGCTGAGCACGCGCGATGCAAAAAATATCGAATACTCCGCGCGGACAAAGAAATACTCTGACTAGTTACTCGTCCCTAAACGGGTCTTCGTCTTTTTGTTTAAACCTACGCGGCCGGTGCTTGCTCACCACCTCATGCGTGAAATGATACTCACTGCTGGGATCTACAACAGATTCATAATCTATGTCTATCACTTGCTGATGTTACAACCCATTCCGATTTTTTTTGTTTTACTTTTACATTCTTTGCACGTTGCTAGTGCCATCTTCAAATCCGAATGTAGCCTCTATTCATTGAGTCAGTTCGTCGTGCATCGATCGAAAGATATGTCTCTGGAGAGGTTTATTGAAAACCTGCCGTGACAGTTGAAGGGCTGAGGTGGTGGCTGCCGTTGCTTTTGTTGTCGTGCGGGAAATACCCGTCGACAGCTAGTGCCGGCAGCTTTCCCGCTGGGGCTGGCACTTGCTGCCGTCTCAGCTCGCCCGCAGTCACACTGCTCGTGGTGTTGACGGCCTTGAAAAATGTACTCCTGACTTGGGACATTTAGAACCATTCCTTCGCATTCATTTGCATTCTCAGAACCACGAACGTCGTCGTGGTCCTCGTAGATCGATGACACCCAACCCGTTCACGCGACAATGCGAGTTGGTGCATCTACTTCTTGAGGCGGATGTTGTGTAGACACCAACGAAATATCACGGATGGAAGTGGAACAAGAACGCAGAGGCCATGCACCTGCCGCCGGGTCGAGGCTCACTCAAATCGCCATCTTTCCCAGTGCTTGTTCTTTTCTCTCGCGCCGCCCGGTGGAAGCTTCAGCAGCTGCAGGGAAATTTTCGTTCAATTTTGACAGGCTTCAATTTTAAGGTAAGGAGATCGACCGGAATTGTGGCCTCACACTGACTCAGACGAAAGGAAATGCGTCACTGAGACGAAAGGAAGATGAACAATATGATACCGTCTGAGAAGAACTTGAAGTAGGAGCACTGCTTTTGCTTCGTAGTCCCACTCGCGCTGCTATTTCCAAATGGCAAGAGCAACCAGCTCTTTATGTCCTCTCTTAGTCTACTTTGCCGTCGTCCTGCCCCTCCTAACTGGCATGGTCGTTCGCGCCGGCGCCGCGCGGGAGGGCTTCCTTTCGTGCGCATCGGTGCAGGAGAACGGCGACACTGGTCGCGTTTTTGTGTATGGCACCTTGCAGTCACTGCCCGTGGTTCGCGCATTGCTGCAGCGGGAGCCCCGGCGGCGGCGCGCGCTGCTTTTCGGAGCCTACGAGGGGCCGTTTCGGGTGCGCGGCCAGCCCTACCCGGGGGTACTGGCTCCGGATGCCCTCCCCGTCGAGCCACGCGACCGGGCACAGTCCTCCACCTCGCTGGGCGTGGGCCAGGTAGAAGGGACCTCCACAACGCAGCCGCAAACGCAACCACAACCTCCAAGAACTACCACTGGATCTACTACTCCTACATCGCCACTTTTGGCCGGGCTCCTTGGCGCTCTCGACTGCTGTGTCAGCAGGAACAAACAAGCAGTTGACGAATACGACGCGCATGCGGGGGTTGATGTCAGGGTCAGCAGATGTGGTGCCTCGTGCGGTAGGAACGTCACGCCGGCGCCTTGGTCCTCGTATGACGATGACCTGCGGTACGGTCGTCCTGGTCTTTTCATCGCCAGTGCGGGTGCGGAGGAAGCAGAAGAACCCCTGACTGCTCTTGCTCTGCCGCGGAAAGGAGCGACAAACAAGGCACGGCGGCACCGAGACGGAAACCGCGACGACCAAACCGAAGCCGAATACAAAGAACAACCGGTTGTAGGCCACGCTTTATCCGTGGAAGATCCGTTTCTACTGCAGGACGCGTCTGGACCTGCTTCCGCGACGGCGGATCCCGGGGCGTCTAGCAGCGCCAGTCAACAACAACATTTCATATCGGGCTGGGTACTGGAGGGGCTGTCGGTGGAGGAGTTAGAGTTGCTGGATTTTTTCGAGGACGACGACGAGTACGAGCGGGTACAACTTCCCGTAGCTCGAGACGAACAAGAGGACGAGAACGAGAACAAACCAGAGTCTGATCCCGCAGGAGCATGTGGATCAACAGGAACAACCCTGACGTCAGGCCCTGTTTACATGTATGCCTTCCGAAGAGACAAAATGGCCGCTCTCGAACGCGAGCAACCGCGCTGGCGCCTGGAGGACTTCGAAGCGGACAAAACCGGGCATTGGACATACGTTGCGGATGCGGGGTACTGGAGAGGGGAATTTTTCAGGGAACGGGAGGAGAAGCAAGCAGGTATGCACAGTAGTTCTTCATCTTCTGCTACTTCCCGCGGCAGTGAAAGCAAGGCATCCTGAAGATTCGGACCCTGGACGCGACGATATATTCTTGAGGCGCATTCATCCTCGGCATGTAGTTTTGCCTTTCAGAGAATAGTTGTATTTCAAGTAGAGATAGAAGATCTGTCGTCCCCGACGGGGTACGTATTCATTGGCGGTTGCGCTAACTCCTGCAAAATCAAATGTATGAATGAGGAACTCCGGTGCGACTAAATTCCTAATCCCGGTCCGGCCACCGCGACCGCTACGAGCACGACCTCAAATAGGGACATTGACATGTACATGTTTTTCTCACGTAAGCAAGCCTTGCGTCCTCGAGATCCATGGTGGCTCTGTACTGAGCCTGCGCTCGGTGCTATTGTGCGTTCGGTGCTATTGATATGGAAGAGGCTTCTCCTGGTCTGTGCTTTCTCCTTCTAGTGAACCCAAGGTTCAGTACAAATTTTTTCGGTCTTGCGCAAGCTCGTCGGTTGTGAGTACCCAGATCAAGGATGGCTTCAAATGCGCGATCCATCTGGAACTACTATGTATGATGATTTCCGCACATGATCGTGAACGTGATCTTGTGGCGCGAGGGCGCGCATGGTTCTGTGCAATGAATATGACGCGTGCATTCACGTGCGCCAATTTTCTGCCGCATTGAGGAGTTTACGAGTGTTATCATTCAATCGACACGCTATTCAGCCCACTCTTGCGATGTTGCGTCTTTAGTGGGTGGAAAGGGAAGCAAGCATAAGAAAAGTTACTTTTTCCGCTTCGAGAAGTACTTTGGTACGCTAAAAGGTATAGAAGCTACTCACGCTTTCCAACGCTACAACTACTTTTTCGCGCCGATAAAAAAAAGGATAATCTCATTGCAACGACCTTTCCCAGCTCTACCTCATTCCGTTTCTGCCTCTCATTCCTTAGTTTTCTCATTCCGCGCTCCTGACTGCTCAATCTTTCGCTTTCCATCCATCTTTTAGACAATGTCCTCAACCTCGTTAACGTTGCGCTCCGGGGGGTCGCGTGACCCAGGCTCAAAGAAGGGCAGCGCGCCCAACTCGTATCAGGCTGCTTCGCAGGGAGAGGTATATTCCAAGGCGGTCGACGGGGACGACGACGCGGTAGCCGTACCGCTCCCAAAAAAAGCGGTCGCCGCCGCTGGCGGCTTCTCGACTACCGTCAACATCGTGAAGAACGTTGTGGGGGCGGGGTACCAACTTTGAATACAAATCTAGTGAAGTGTGTGCGCGTCGAAGCTTTGGACGTTTTGGATCCGATTACCACCAGCGTAGGTTTTGACAGGCATAGGCACGGGGTCCTGGACTACGTGCAACTGTTAAAAAGAAAGGAGCGCGAACGAGCTCCAACTCGATCTCGAGCATACGTTTAGAAGAAGAAAGACCACTTCAATAGATCAAAATTCCGTCATCTCATCATTCATCGATCTGACAGGCTTCTTTCCATGCCTCTGACCCTCTACAACGGCACTCCGGCAATTGCTTACACCTGGCTGATTTTCCAGGGCGTGCTCAACTGTTTTTCGTTTTGGGCGCTCGGCGTCATTTCCGAGGGCAAGTGCAACTCCTACGGCCAGCTGTGGGAGCGCACCATTGGCAAGAGAACGCGGCTGATCCCGGACTTGGCGCTGCTCATTAACGGGATCATCACGTGCATGGGCTACCTCGTCGTGATCGCGGACTACGTTCCCAAGGCCCTTCCCCGCGCTTTCGCGGAGGGCGGCGCTTTCAACGCCAAGGCTGCTCCCAAGGGCAGTTTGACCGGCGGCGCCACGGAACGGCTCTACCCGGTCCTTTTCGCCGGCTATTTCATCATTCTCCCGATCGCGTTCCTGTCCAAGCTGGACTTTCTGAAGTGGCCGTCGTTCCTCGGGGTGGCGTTCACCCTGTACGCGGTGGTTTACGTGATCTACGACTTCGCCACGCGGGGCTACTTCTCGCAGGACGTGCCGCGCGAAGTCGGGACAGACACCAACGACTTCAGCGCGAAGTACGATGCCGCGTGGGAGGACCAGCGCGAGGACGGCCGCGGGGGATTTCAGTTCTCGATGATGCTCACGCTGATGTCCATTTACAGCAGCTCCTACGCCTGCCACTACAACTCGCCGAAGTTTTACCGGGAGCTCGGACCGAGCCGGTCCCCGATGAAATACTTCGTGATTTCGCTGATCTCCTTCGTCATCATCGTGGCCATCTTCGTCTGCTTCGTTGCCACCGGGTACGGCCGGTTTGGCGGGCTGGTGGACGGCAACTTTCTGGTTTCCTACACATTGGTGCCGGCGGAATTCAAGGACGACACCGCGGTGAAGGTCGCGTGGCTGGGCATGGCGTTCTCGGTGATGACGAGCTACCCGCTCATCTCGAACTCCGCGCGGGCAGCCTTCTTCGAGGTGTTCTTCCCGTACACGGCGGAGGAATCGCCGATGTGGCTCTACGCGGTCGTCACGGTGGTGTACGTCACGATCAGCGTGCTCATGGGCTGGCTCTCCCCCGACGTCGCGCTGCTCAACTCGATAAAAGGTACCATTAATTTCTAAATTTGACAAGGAATGTCGCCTAAAAACTGTTTTTTTTATATTTATACATCTCAGAAGTAGAAGACTTCTACTAGAAGTCTGTTGCACTTGCATCAGCCATGTTTCTTAAAATCAATAAATATCGATTAGCGCCACCATCTTCAGGTGCGACGACGACGGTGCTGCTGTGTTCGATTTTTCCGGCGCTCATGCTGCTTTTTAAGGTGTGGAAAGATGAGGCGGCGTCGCGCGGGGACATCGAGCAACCTCCAGAGGAAGGCCCTGCACAGGCAGCGGATGACGCGCAGGAGCCGCTCCTTGTTGTCCCTTCCGCACAGTCGCGGCGGTCGTCGCAGCAGATGAGCGACGCCAAGAGTCGCCGTTCTTCCGGAGCTGCTTCCGAAGAGGAGGGAGCAGCCGCCATCGACGAAGACGGTACCCCGTTCAACACGGTCGCCAAGGGTGGAAGGGCGTTCAAAATCGTCGCGTACATTCTGCTGTGCTTCACCTGCCTGATGAGCGTGAGCGGCATCGTCGTGATCGGCTTGCAGCAGGCGCAGGTGATCTACCGCGACCCCCCGTTGGAAAAGACTTGCGCGAAGAATTGGAAGGTGCTCACGGACGAACAAAAGAACAAAACGGACTACGTGCTGGAAGAGAACCCGAAGGAGGCGGCGTTCCTGGTGAAGCTGCTGCAGGAGAGCATGGTGCAGACGAGCGGAGTGTGGGGTTCAGTGTGCGCCTGGAAATCCAGCGAGGTGGAACAGATCAAAAAGAACTACGCGTTCCTGCTTGCGCAGTTGGACCCATCGAACCCGAACGGAGGGGGCGACGCAGCGTCAGGCCAACTTGTGTACGAAGCGGCTTGCAATAAACTGCCACAGTAAAAAACGGTAGCTTCCATACTTCGACGGGACGAATATGAAAACCAACCGCACCTGGACACGCGGAAGCGCTACGACCCTTCGACGACACGCGAAAGTCGCGTTCTGTTTTGACAATTAGTGATTCCCCACGACAACTACAACGACGACCTTTCTTGAGGACCATTCCCATTCTACAGATAGAACAGTATCTAAATGAGCAGCTGGAAGATACTACGGTGGGCTTCTCCGACGAAAACGAGTAAGATTGAGAAGGATCACGATCATGAAGGTCAACAGCAGAACGTATGACAGAAAAGCTGCCCACCAGTGCGAGTCTCGGTGCCGAAGCGCAAAACGTTTCGGGCCGCACCTTTTGCATTTGCTGTTCGGATCCCTGCAACGAAGATCCAAGACCTGGCTTGTAGTTGTAGTTGCGCAACAAGCTGCCTCCCTGCGACTGGAGTAACGTTCAGGATCCAACTGAGGCGAACGAGCTCTAGTCTGCAGCTGCAGCGCAGAAGGTTTAGTTTGTCTTTGTACCGCGCTGGACAGCTGGCGTAAGTGATCGAACCGTGTAAGGAAGACGACGGAGGACTGTACCGCGACGCGTTCTTGGAGGAATTTTTCTGACTTTCACTTGCGTGCTGCGTTCCTGACTGATCAGCGCAGCGGCTTTTCCAACCAATCCGGAAAAGAGTTGAAACTAGCAGGTTCGTATGAGTAGAGTGGTTGAACAACGTTTGAAACAAAGAGGCTAGAACGATCGAGGAAGCAAGAACCTCAAACAATCTCAATCGAACGACAAGATCGAACAATGAAATAAAGACGAATGATGCAAGGACGAGTTCGCTGAAAAGACAACACCGCAGCTGCGTCATCCGCTCTTCTTCTTCTTCTGCGTCGCGTCGAAGCGAACAAGGAAGTCATCCCGCACCGAATTACCTTCAGCCAAGACCAAGTCTTCATCGACGAAGAATCCATCTTCGCACGCATTTTACGAAATACTTTGTTGTACTACGGCCGCAGCGAGTACCGCAACGCGGACGCAACGCAGGCATTTTCGTTTTGGCCGCCATGTCGACAACTTCTTACCAACAGCAAGCGGGCTCCTGTCCCACCGTGCCGGGGATGGGCGAGAAAATACAGCCAACAAAGGAGCAGGATAACACTTCTTCCACACCATCGTGCGCAGCGACATCTGGCGCAGCCGGGTCGGAGCGGAAACAGATCATAACCGCTGTTGTAATTTTTGGGCTAGCTCCTACTTGTAGCAGTAGCAAGTTAATCGTTTTCATTATCGTTTGTTTTTGTACAACTTGTAGGCTCGACGCTCTCGCCTTCCCGCTTGCGTCTTTTTCTCTTCATTTGTTGCAAAGGTCGTCGTGATGCGCCGAAACATAAATCATTGATTTTTTCGTGTTGCATCTTCCTGTCAAAATTTAGTCCAGTTTTATCTTCAAAAGTAAAACCAAAACAGGAAAAGGAAGCAATCGCGACCGAAATAGGGGGGTCATCGACGTCCTCGCCCTATTTGCTTTTGCACAGCGAGAGCGACTTCGACCAGGAGGAGGTGGAGGAGGAGTTCGGGTCAGAAGAACAGCCAAAGACGTCCTCGTCTTCAATATCGGAAATAGATCTGGAAAAAGCTGCAGCGAGTTGCGAAGTGCGTCGCGTGCAGATGGAGCTGGCCAAAGCGCAACAAGAAAAGGAAGCGCTCGAAGCGGAAAAACAAGTGCTCGCCCGGAAAAACAAGGTCGCCTGACAAACAATATTTCTACGGACGCAGGAGCAGGATGTCATCTAGTCACATAGATTAGAAAGATACATTGAGTTACATCAGTATTCTCATTATGTTCTCGCTCAACCTATTTCGTTCATTTTGCGCTCGCACATTCCAAAACTTAAATACGATCGCTGCTTCTCCACCAGACCGACGCGTCTCGCCTTGTCGAACTTGCCTCTGACCTCGCGGACTGCCACTACGAAGGAGTTTTACTGGAACGCGAGCTGCACCAGACGCGACAGGAACTCTTTAGTTCCGAGAAGCTGGTGCAATCCCTGCGGTCGGACGTCCTCGATGCGGAGTGCCGCTTGCAGAAGCAGCGCAAAGCCTTCCTTTCTCTCCTGTCCCTGTCGCGGCAACCGGACAAGATTGACCCGGACGCCGTCCTCTCCTCAATACTCGGCGACGTGATCAACGCCCGTGGAGATCAGCATTTCGGAGTAGAGAACCTCGAAGCTTCGGAAGATCAAGATCATGGCGACGTGAAGTACTCGGGAGACGAAAACAGTAGAGAGCCGTCCAAAATGCGGGCAGCAGCCTGCTACGCGCCACGAATTCAGGTCAACAACGAGCAGAGCACAGCTACTACGCCGAAGGGGAAGCACCAGGCCTCAACAACGCGCGCGAACGTTTCTTTTACTACGACCGGGATTCCCACAGCCACGCCAAGTACAACCGGAGCTGCTGGGGACAGCGGAGGGAAGACGACGGGCGATACTGCGGAGGCAGCAGTACAGTGGCGACAAGGGGGTGGGACGCCCGGGCGCAAAATGGCAAATGGGCAGAGTGGTGGGTCGTGATTTCTGTGGGAGTACTTCAGCGACACGTTAGAGGACGCACCGTCGGCGTCGGCTTGAACTAGAAGTAGTGCAGAAATTAAATTGGATTACTGGATATCAATTTTGGAAGTTCAAGTGTGGAGCGAGTAAGGTAACGACTTCGACTTCTTGGACACGTCGAAGAAGTCGTCCGTTAATGTGGAGCGGACATCTTCGGCACGATGCAGCGTCTAGTCGAATGGCGCGGGGTCTAGCGTCGGTATTGCCGATAGTTTGCACCGTGCTCAATCTGTCTTTCTGCCCGCTCACGCGCTAAGACACCATTCGCATCATTTTATCTGATAGGTGCGCACCTCGTGCACGTGCTCAGCCCGGCATAAACAATAAATATTCTTTTAGTTTTAGCCGCAGCTTATCATGTTCATGACCAACGAAAGCATCTGCACGTGGTAAAATCAGCGCGTGCCGCTCCTACTCACTTGGGTCAGATATACTTCTACGCAGGTGGTGCCGAGTGTCGATGTCGCGTGGTGGCGGGCGACGCCCACTTCCCGAATTGAACATCTTGATAAATGTTTTGGCCGGGGGCGATATTTCTTGGGTGTGATCACGACGTAGATGAGAAGGTGGCGCTCTTTGTCTGCGAGTAAGGTATGGTACGCCCCCGCAGGCTTTTGAGTAGTGCCTATCATGGAATGCAAGCTGCCGATGGATTCACTTGTTGTTGCCGTGCTCTCACAGGTAGTCGAGCAGTCCCACAACTCTTGTCGTAGTCAGCTAAATTGAGCTATGACACATATCATTTAAAAACGATGAAAATTCTATGTATTGGGTTACGTTTTGCGTCTTCATGAGAATAGCACCGAGGCCTACCGCGTAGGTAGCTCACTTTATGCGAAAGCGCTACTTAGACGCCGCTTCTTGAGTGCAACGAGTAAAAGGCGCGTGTACATCCCTATGTCAACTTCGCAAAGAAAGAAAAGCGAAGAAAAAATTTTGTACCCTTATAGAAACTCCCGTGTCGTTGCATAAATATTTGTTTTTTTTTCTTTCGCTGGTCGACCTTCTTGTTTCTGGTAGCTAGTAGAGCTTCGCAAAAGGACTTCGTGTTTTCGTCTTCTGCTCCCGCCAACAGCACTCGAGCCAGAGTATTGACTCGCGGCTCTTAGCATGATAAATAACGAGAATATATCGCTTGGTATTGGTAAGGATGCTGCTTTTGCGGCTACGGAAAAGCATGGGCAAAAGACCACGATCATATTATGGTTTCGGCGGGTTCGCTCCTGGCTTGATGTGTTCGGCGATGGGTGTATTTTTTGCTCTCTTGCTACCTCTGTGTCGTTCGCCAGAAACTCGCCCACGGCTGTATGCGTTTGTTTCGCTTGTACAACACGAGCTTCGCCGCCCAAAGTTGTGACTACAGGAGCGCACCCAAACTTCGTAATTTTTTCTCACATTACGGAGGCAGTGGCAGTGCTAGTTGATTGCGTGCGTTGCGGCGTTGCGCGTTGGTTATCTGTCTCCCGTGCTGAACGAAACGCCTTGGTCTGTTGCGCGAACTTTTATCTGCGGCAACATCTGAAAATTTTCAAACATCTTGAACAAAGGGTAGAGCGAGTGTTGTTGACAACGACTACAAGGAAGTAGAGGTCCCCGCAAACAAAATGTCCGCCGGAGCGCCCATGATGATGCCGCCGCAGTCGCTCACTGCCGGCATGCCCGACCCCAGGTACGGGCAGTTGTACACATGTTTGAAGCTCTACCTACTAGCTCCAGTAGATGAAGGTGGTCATCGTCATGAACTTGGAACGCGAAGTATGTGTTGCATACGAAATGATAATCTTTGACTCAACAGCGACGTCGAACTCGAATCTGCAAGTGTTTAGTGACCATTGTCCCTGCAACTGCAAGTGCAAATCAAAACCAAAACAGCACCATCGGCAAGCAGAAGGACGCTTACATGAAGATGCTTGACGAGCAGGTGAAGCAGGGAACGCAGGTCCTCGAGGCGCAGGTGCGTCACCAGAAGGATTACTTGCTGGGTCAGGCGGACCAGCAGAAGAAGCAGTTTATCATGCAAATTGACATGGAGGTGAAGCAGCAGGAAATGGCCTTGGACCAGCAGCGCATGGAGCAGCTGATGGCCCTGCAGCAACAGGTACCGCGTTCCTTGTAGATCGTTTCTTGCAGCGGTAGCCACTAAACACAAACAGTGCTGTGGGTTCAATGTCTAGTTGACTACGTCGCGCGCCGAGAGAGTGAGTAGAACAGAAGAACCTGCAGAGGATCGTACTGAAGTCTTGAGGAAATGGAAATGAAGTTGTCGTATGATCAATTACTGGTGTCCCCGTATGAGTAGCATTTCAGTTCTCGAGTGTCACACTGAAGGGCTTGCGAAACCAGTAGAACGAACAGAATAACATTAAACTACACTGCATTGTTGTTCCTACTGAATCTAATTTTTTCCAGGCTGCGCAGCAGAAGGCGGCTCTTGAGCAGCAGGCTATGCAGCTGTCCATGGAGTTCCAGCAGAAGAAGGCAGAGGAGGAGATGCAGAAGCAGCAATTTGAGATGGAGAAGAAGCAGCAGGAAATGCAGATGAAGATGCAAGAAGGTAGAGAGTGTGTTTATGTTGAGTGTGATGAGGGTTCGTAGATGCGATCCATTCGTGGAATCAGAAGGACAATCAAATCAATCTCGTCGTGCGTGCGAACATGTTGAAAATCTAAAATGAAGTTTTAACCGCGAAAAACCAAAAACAGAAATGGCCAAGTTTCAGGGGAGTGGACAGCTGTTCGCGGCTCCGGCTCTCGGTACCGCCATGGGCACGCAGATGCCCGGAGGAGGCGCCACCTACACCTACGGTCCAAACGGAGAGCTGATCCCGAAGTGAGCGGCTTCTTAAGTGGCGGATTCTATGAGTATGCGGCTGGTGTGGTTGTGGGGAGACGGGACTTGTAGTCAGTTGTGGTGGCGGTGAGGACCGGTCCATCAACAAACAACCCATTTTCAGGTGGATGGAAGTCGCGCGGGATCGTAAGACCCCTCTCCACTCGTTGGAGGAGGGCCGCCCGCCGCGCTATCCCATGCGAATACACAACATGGAAAACATCTTCTTCCAAGTAAGCCGGCGAAGGTCGCGTTGCACAAGTAATCATGTGTGCCGACTGTGTCGCTGACGAAGAAGATATTAAAAAAAAGGCCGCTGCTTCCTAAGGAACAGCTCTGAAAGCCGATTGGGAAGAGTGGATACGGTGCGGCGCAATACCAAGGTCACGCGCATGCAGATGGCGAGAGCGTCGGGCTGAGAGACGGAAAGGAGCGAGGTGTGATTTTCTCCCATATTTACATCGTAATGAGTGAGAGAGCAAATCCAAAGCCAAACAATTAAAGGTCCGGAGAGCAGCCGCCAGAGACATAACTTGCTTTGGAGCGTACTATCGCTACCTATCGATATCGTAAGCCAAACGAACCCAAGGGAAGGGGGGAACGAAGATGACAAACCATTTTACAGTGAAGATGACGAGGAGCCAGAGTCTGTAAAGTGTTCAATAGATCTCGCGCCCGCCACCTCCAAGTGATTTCAGATTGCTCGCGCTGGTGATCGTGCTGCGGCAGACGGTGTGGTGCGATCACAACGCGAAAGGACGGCGCAACATAGTCCGTCGCAGAGGACACCCTTAGCGTGAAGATCGCCTGGTGCCATCCGGCAGTTTCGTCGGAAATTCGCATGCCCCGGCGATCAAAATGCCCGGCTCAGCGTTACCCTCCTCGGAGCTGGAGCAGCAGACATTCGTCTTCTACCCCGAGGCGGATCCGCCGCAAACGAAGAAGATGAGTTTCTGGGAGATCGTGATGATATCGTCGTTCAACTATCCGTTCGGCGCATTGTGCGGGCCAATGGGCGTTGCGATTTTGCCTTTGGAGGCCGAACGACTCGGGGAGGAGCAGGCGAGCATCTACTTGGGAGCCATGATGGGCATCGTGGGCGTGACGCAGTTGGTGTGTCCATTTGCGGGGATCTTCAGCGACGTGCACAAGTCGAAGTTGGGAAAAAGGAGACCCTACGTGTTTGGTAGTTCTAAATTTTGAGGTTGTTTTGTGATTGATCTTGATGAAGTGAAGAAAAACCTCCGGAGAAGTTGTACATCTAAGGTGTAGTTCACGAGCGTTATACTAACAAACTTCAGCGAGTCAATTTATAGTTAGATAGGAGGACCAGCAGTAGCATTGAAAGCGTTCTGACCTCTAACCCGGGTGTGCTCCTTGCTAACAGATGGGGTCCGGTCGTATTAAAAACGAACATGGACAAGACACTGTCTATGGGCGCTCTTCCCGCCCGCGCATTTAGCCGAAGGCGCAACCGTCACGCGAATAAAGGCAATGTCTCAACAGGCCCAAAAGACACACACCGTTCGCTTGTGTGTTGGGAATTTGCCATATGGTTAGCAGGAGCATCGAAAGCGAAACCGCACTCACCCCTTCAGGTGGCGGTATCGTTTCTGCGGTTTCTATCGCTGGCATGATGTACTGCTCTCATTTTCGTCTCGCCGGGTGGTTTTTCGCGTTCCTGACGTTTTCCATGACCGGCCTTAACGTCGCCTACACCGCCTCATACGGTCTCGTCCCTGATCTCGTGCCCCAGGAGGACCAGGGGCTCGCCTCCGGCATCGTCGGCGCGCTCCAGCTTTTCGGGTCGCTCTCCGGTTTCGTCTTTCTCATTTCCACCTACAGCTACGACTACCACGTGAACTATCTGCTCTACATCGCGTATTTGTGTCTCAGTATGCTCACGATTTACTTCGTCGCGAAGGAGAAGGACACATCGAACGCGACGATGGAGCCGATCAGCTACAAGAAGCTCGCGCTTTCCTACACCATCGACTGCCACGAGTCCTACGACTTCCTCTGGGTCTTCATCGGCCGCACCTTTTACTACATCGGGATCAGCTGCCAGTCCTTCGTGCTGTTCTTTGTGAGGGACGTGATCAACGTGGAGGACGTTAAGCGAAGAGGATCAGCCCGTTTTCCTGGACATCCTCCCTATGTGGTGGTGGTTTTGTAGTCGCTCCGGTAGTTGGACTGGTATGCGTATGAAACGCGTAGGGGGTTGCCTGTGTCGTCTTTTATTTGGTCTCGTATTTTGTGTAGTATTTGGTCTCTCATGCGTATACGCATCCATTAGTATTTGGCCAAATGGAGATGAAATTGTTATTGTGTCCCTTTCGGCTAGACCTAGAGAACGAGCAGAGCAAAGCGGTGGCCAGGAACAGGATCATGCAACAGAACGCGGCGCCGGTCTTGATTATGGTTTCGCATTTTGTCTTGTGTTTCGTCTGGCATTTGGTCTCGGCAGTAGGCGAATCGTCTACCTGCAAAAAATGCCACCGAAAATGGGCTTTGCACTCCTCGAAGGACGTCGCGCAGCAGAAGTACCACGTTGGCGCCATGGCTCTACTCGCGCAGATGGTCGGCGGGGCGGTGGCCGTGAACGCGGGGAAACTGTCCGACAACCCGGCGTTCGGGCGAAAAAGGCTGGTTTACTTCGCGTGCACAATTATGGCCGCGGTGTACATCCTGTGGCTGGCTACGCCCTGGATTTTCTGCAACGAGGTGCGCTTCTACCTGAACCACCTGGAAATGGACCAGTACTTCAAGAAGTACATGCCTAAGGCCAGGAGATACTTTATCGGGAAAACAGGACACGCAGAGGAAGACGCGCTGCTGGGCGGGATTCACGGGGATGAATACGGCGGTGCGCAGATGATGAGTGGGCGGAGGCTGCTGGAGAGAATTCGTCGCGAGGAGGAAGCTACTGGGTTTCCGGTGGCGGAAGAAATGGAGCAAGGCCGCGAAGGGCTGGCTTTATTTGGGGGTCAAGATAGACCACCTGCCACATCAAGTCTTGCAGAGTCGTGGAGTCTGACCGATGACTTGCTCTCCTTCTTTTTGCGGGAGCAGAACGTCGAGAACAGGAACAGCGAACTAGTACACATGCAGACGAGAGTCGGCGGACGAACGCGTCCAGATGGCGAAGACATCACAATGACCTCCGCCTCCAATTCAAAGCCTCGAAATGTAATAGCAGAATCTTCAACTACTTCATCTTCTGCACGTGTGTTAGCGGCGGATCATGAGGAGACCGCGACGTTCACCCACGCGAACCTTCTCGAGCAACCTTTGTTACCGAGTAGCGGTGCCGGCTCGCTCGTTCTGGACGCCGCAGCGCCAGCCGCAGGAAGCTCATCTTCATCATCTTCAAAAACCACAAAGAACGATGAAAATAAGGACGGCGACGACGATGAGGTAGAGACGATGACGTGGAATCTGGCCGGCAACTCACACACCACTCAAGGGATGGAGCTGATGTTCATGTACGGCTGTATGTGTGTTTACGGCGTCGGCAACGGCGCCTACTTGGCCGTGGACTTGGCGCTCGCCCTGGACTGCCTGCCCGATCCCTCCTTGAGCGCGCAATCGCTGGGCATATGGGGCGTGTCTGCCTTCGTGGGGCTAGCCATCGGGCCGCTACTGTGGGGGTACTGACGCGCATTTGTTTATTTTTTGACTTTAAAAAAAAAAATTCTATCACGTCGAACCGAGTGTGCCTCGAGGTCGGGCCATGAATGAACGTATAAATATTTGTACTTGCACCTTTTTGTGGTTGCGAATGTCGTTGTACAACAACTCCGGCCCTTTTTTTCTGCAACAGGTCCGCGCTGGAGCTGAGTGGCGGCAAGACGATAGCCGATAACGTGCGTGTGTACCCATACACTGGCTACGTGTACATCCTGCTCGGGGGATGTGTCTTCTGCTTCATGGCGGGGGCGGTCGTTCGGCTGATCAAAAAGAGCACCTGACGAGAAAGCCTGAGTCAGTGTAACGATGCGCAAGAACTGATGATTTTGGGTTTACGGGGCGCCGATTCATCGTTGCCTTCCATTCTGGCACAACGCGTGGCTCCCACCTGTGTGACAAATTAAATGAATCATTTTGTATTTGCTCGCAGAACGAAGAGCAGCGAAGGCGAACGAATGAACTTGAACACGCTGGCAGTATGTCTTCGTGGGCTCCTCGTCGGGCTCCGCTGCCTCAAAGATGTTCCGAACAACTCACTGCGATTCGCTTATGCTTCGTTATGTATCCGGTCGTTGGTCTTTTGTTGTTCAAGTTGAACATCAGGTACAGGTGGTTGTTCTCTACTTGCGCCAGTCCTTCGCGACTTCATCTCGTTTTTCTCTTTGCGTCGTCTTCGTGCTGCTTGCTTCGTTTTGTCACTTCTGGTTTCAATGTTCCGGACATGCGTCGTGGACAGCGCTGGTGCAGACTGTTTTCTTGAACGAAAGTCATCTGAACGTGATCATCTAATGCAGCCGCTCCTAATTACTGGTGAGAATTGTGGAAATTTGTCTCGAAGCACGAGCTCGGCAAGAAAGAGTTAAGAAAGTACATCCTGATCCTGTGTCTCCGAGCTTCTGTCGACCTCAATTGTTGCTTCGTTTGCGCATAGGGCTACTTTTTCATCATGTCGCGTTGTCAATGCATGTAGCCCGGATCCGGTTCTGCGAGTTGCAACCGAACGCGAAACGGCGAGCCGGCGAAAATGGGTCTGGCCACACTCCCAGCGGCGCGGAAGATCGCGGCCAGGAGGTCGCATTGGTTCATCTACGCATTCGTCGTTTTGCCAGTGACATACCTACTTTTCGAGAATACAGAAACGGGAGTTAGACTCGGCGAGCAAAACGACGCGTGGGGGCACTTTCTTCGCGACCTCTCTTGGGCGCACTTCTCACTCCAGGGCCAAACAGAAACACTCACGTCTTTGTCTGGAGCGCAACGAGCGAAAATACCCGGCGCCGACATTGGGGGAATCGATCATGCAGGCCGCGACGTGGCGGTACCGGTACCACCAGCGCTCCGGCGCGCACACGGAGAAGACGCGGCGACCTCGGCATCAAATAGCACATTAAGTCACGGCGAAGTGCAAGTCAGGAATCCGTTTGGAGATATTACTTCAAGCGCGCCGGTCTCCGCGTCCTCCACTTCGTCTTCGTCAGGAAATAGGGCCTACTGCAAGCTGCTCGCGCAGGCAAGCACATACGGCCTAATCGACTTTTCGATTTTCGAACCCGACTATTGCAGCCGACCGCACGAAAGCGCAGGCACCGCTGCGATGATAGACACCAACTCCATCGACTGCACCCGTCTCATGGAGTTTCTGTACCTTACCCGGGGAAGCACCAAAAGGCAAATTCTGCAGGAGAAAGAACTCTTTCAGAAGGTTGCTGCTGGATTTACTGTTACCATCTTTGTTTTTTTGGTCGAATGCAGGTAACACGTGCCTATATTCTCTTACTTCATGCTCGTGCTCCTGCTTCTTTACGGCCTGTACACAAGACCAAGTTTTGCTTGACGTCAGCTCTGCCCTGTTTAAGCTTAGCATCTGTAGCTTCTTCATCATCATCGGCGCCACCATGCATGAATTTGGTTATTACGACAGCAGCACGGCACTCCCTTCCGCATCGGGAATGAAAACATCACAACGAATTACCACAGGACGTCGCCAAAGGGAGTGAGAGCGACTACCCACTGGTGATGTATGTGAACCGAGTGGCGATGTTTGTGACGGCTCACGCCCACATTGTGGGAGCGATTATCTCACAGCGCGACGAATGCTTTTCTGAACAGGTGCGCCTGCTCTTCGTCGTCAACCTGCGGAGGTACTTATCTTTATCAGTACTATCCCCTGCTTCGTGAAGGTCCTGTCGCTTCATCTCTTTTTCAGTTGAATGAGTGATTGACGCACGGCACCACCTCGAGTTCTCGCCACGCCACCGACCTGTACCACTTTCCCTCGCCTCACGCATCGGCCCTCGCAGGTTCAAGACCCTCGTTTCGGAGCAGTTCCGGATAATATGGCTCGCGTACCAGGGGGTCGACCCCGAGGGCTACTGCATGACGGAGAAATGCAACAAGCGCGGGACATTCGCGGAACTTGTGGAGAACTGGACCGGGCGCGTAGTGAAACTGCTCGACAGCGATTTGAAGACCTTCAAATCTGTGTTGGAAACCTGGCGACCGCCGCTGCCGGAAGAAGCACACTTCTACTCGCACGAAACGGATGGCAGGTTCTATTTCTTTCTCTTTTTTTATCATGACGTAGACGTTGACGGTGGACGAGAAGGTCGTGCTGGAGATCCACCCGATTCGGGGAGGGTGACGCTGACGACAGACTAACTCATGCACGATCTAATACATAGAAGTAGAAGTAGATGATCCTCACTTCACTTTTGTTCGCGCCGTTCCTCTGCGGTAAGCTCATACGAAATCCTTACGACCAGGTTCACCACTCTCGAGATGCTGCGTCGCGCCACTTTCAACGAGTGGTTTGTGGACACTGGAATGCTTCGTGCGGCTCTTCGCGGAGGTGTTTTCCCAGTTGGGGCGACGGTGGCGGATTTGGGGGCCGGCACTGGTGAGTACGCGAGGTGGCTCAACGACACTGGGTTGGTTGACGCGTACTCGTTCGATGGGTCGGCTGACATCGAGTTGCTGACAAAGAAGAAAGTCAAGCACCTGAACCTGGTACCAAGTAGGATGCTGCGGTTGAAATTGATGGATTTTGCCTCCAAGGTGCTGCAGACGGGTCTTCCTGTCTCCCTGAAGCACTAGAATGGATGCTACTCCGAGTACGAATGCGAATATGTATTCGTTTACAAACATAAGAACTTCTTCCAGGTAACCTCCATCCGTCGCGCCGAGAAGCACAACTGGGTGTTGCTGCTGGAGATTTGCGAGCACATTCCCGCGGAGCTGCACCCGATTTTCTTTCAGAACGTCAACGCTTTTGCGGGAGACGGCATCGTTCTCAGCTGGGCGCCGCCTCAGATCCCCAACATTGGGCACACGAACCCGCTCCTGGAGCAGGATGTGAGGCAAGTGCTGCAACGCTTTCTTCCCCTCTTCGCCGTCGACCAAGACGCGACGTCGCTGCTCCGCGCCCACAGTCAAGTTGGTACTATTGATCCGAGGAGAGTGGATTTTTGGTCTCACAGGAAAAGGAAGGACGCCTTTTTTGATGCCTTGTCCTGCTTGCAACTACTGCGTTAGTTACCAAAGCAGGAAGAGGAAGAGAAGAACCCAATTAATTTCACAAACGTGTCAACATCGTTGTTCCCACCGCCTCAGGTTGGCTCAAGAACACCGTCACCGTGCTGCGTCGGTACCCCGAGAACATGGTGGGGGAGGTTGAGGCTGGATGTCTCGCGGAGGAGCACGTTATGTACGCTGGCGAGGACGAAGCTGTGTTGGACAACACCGACGCGCCGCAAAAGTGCTGCGACGCCTGCGGAACGAACCCCGACTGCAAGTACTGGGTGTGGAGCCACAGCCAGCGCACCTGCTGGCTGAAGAGGACGAAGGAGTACCAGACTGACATGAAGGGGTTCTTGAGCGGCTCGAAAAAGGGCACGACGCACCAGGAGTTATGATCACGCCGTGGGGGTGAAAAACGTGTTTTCTGCCAATTTTATTGTGAGGTGGATCAACGCTCTTTGAGCCTGATTCTGATCACTCCTACCCATCAACATCATACGAAAAATACGGTTATGTACACGAACTCTTCTGACAAGTCATTCTTCACGACGTGCAGGCCAGTTTCTGGCAACGTGGATCGTGCAAACCCTGACAATTTCGTACTCGCGGGGCATTGTCCCCAAGGTCCGAGAAAGGCTCGGATGTGAGCGCGACAGCGGCGGCAGTGAATGAACGCGATGCTTTAATGGAACAACAGAAGGCCACACGGCTAACATTTTCACAAACGCAGAGCGCAGAAAAAAGTTCAAGTTGTGGCTTTTTCCGATCATCAAAACCGCAATCGCCAAGTCTGCGTCTGATTCCGTCCTCAAAGCCAGCAAGAAAAGCAATGAATAGATACTGGCGTCATGATGATGATGACAGAGAGAGTGTATGGAGACAAGGAGGATGAAAAGGAGTCAGAGTTGTGAGCCACCGGACATGGGCAACCACCAAGCGGAGTGACAGGGCCTGAGTCGTCAGACCGTAGACCACGACGTGAAAAGGCAGCCCCGCATTGTTCTACCTGCACGATGATCATGGCGTGAGTGTGAGGTCCGATGAGGAAGTACCTAGCCTAGCCTGACCGCCATAGCGTGACAGCCACAAGCCGCATGTCCGGTCGCCCGCCACCGCGCGGTGGCTCTCGGGGGCAATTTCGCTCGATCATCGCCCGCTAAGCCAGGAAATCTGCGACGTGGCCACCAGCAGCTCCCCGGCGGTCGCGTTCAGCATCGATCATGGGGGCCGTGCTCAGCGGGCGCACGTCCACCAGCAGGATGGGCTCTTCATCAAAATGCCGGTCCTTTATTTTGGCGGTGATGTTGGCACCCGCACTCGTCGCCGCCCAATCCCGGTTCGCGCTCGACCTGGGCGCAGTGGACCCGGCAAGCCCTCCGTCGCATGCGGTGATCGGTTTCAACAGCAAGACGCAGCAGCTCCAGTTCCGCGTCAGGGAAGATGGTTCCACGAAGGGAAAATCCTTTCTCGCAACTACTTCTTCTACCCGCGATGGAAACCATGAGGATGGCTCCTACGACCCGCACTTTACTCCCTGGGCCACCGCTTCCCTGCTCGACAACCTCGATAAGACCGGGTGGATCGAACTACGGATGAAAACCAACGCCGGCGCCGGCGTGCCTAGCGACCTGCTCATGTACGCCGCCGGCGCTCTCGAGGGCGTGCTTTCCGCAGCTCGGATTTCCCAGTTCTTCAGCAACGCGATGCGCACCATGATGCGCACGGAGAAAACGGCGAAGGCGCTGCGAAACGTGATGAACATGTTCTTCGACGCGAACAACCTGGTGCAGGCGAAGACGAATTTTCTGGCGGGACGGGACGCCCCGGAACCGCCGGACGTGTACTGGAAGCACGTGCGGTACACCTACGCGCAACTGCGGGGAATGCGGGACGGGTACAATCTGTGTGCGGTGGCGCGGGAGGTGAAGGAACTGACCATGCCAGAGATGTTTCTGCTGAACTCGCACGGGGAGTTAGGGGAGCTGCTGGAAGCGTACTCACCCGAGCGGGCGGTGGCGCGGAGACGGTGGCAAGCGGCGACCGCGGTATCTCTCCTGGAGGAGGACGTTGGTGTTGGGGTTAGGGAGGAGAGAGCGAGGGGTCAGCGTAATGCGGCTGTCGGGGCGGGTAGCGTCGGCATCGACCGCGAGCAGGGAAAATACGCTTTCCTTGAGGACCTGATCAAGCAGGCAGCGGAATCTTCGAAGTCCGCCTCTTCCACAGAGGACGCCCGTTCTGACGCCAGCGCGTTTCTCTTCCCGGAAACGAACGAGAATGCATCCGCAGCTTCTGGTGCGACGACAGCAGCGGTCCTGGCGGACAAATTTTGGGAGCGGAAACTGTCCCGCACGGGCCACTGCTCGGCTCTGGTTCGCATTACCCAGGACAACAAGGATTTGCTTGTGGGCCACACCACCTGGGACGATTACGCCAAGATGACGCGGATCTTCAAGTACTACGATTTTCCCCACCTCCCCAAGTCTTTCACCGCTGCGCAGACCGTCGGCATGAGCAGCTACCCGGGGTGTGTCAGCAGTACCGACGAGTTTTACCTGCTCTCCAGCGGGCTGGTCGTCGGGGACACCAGCCTGGAGGTGCTGAATGCCGAGCTCTACAACCGCATCCCGGACACGCCGAAGCTCCCGATGTTTCTGCACGTGATGGCCGCCAACCGCATGGCGCGCACGGCCGCGCACTGGGCGGGGTTGCTCACCGAGAAGAACACCGGGCTGAAAAACGCGCAGTGGTTCGCGGTCGACTACAAGCGGTTCACACCCGGTAAAGACGTCCAGAACAACTTGCTCTGGGTGGTGGAGACCGTTCCCGGGGTGTCCATGAAGAAGGACTTCTCCTCGCGACTGATGGACGCGGACCCGGACGCGGCCGTGGGGGCGACAGGCGCGCCCTCCGAAATCGACAGCTCCGGCCAGCAGTCCGCGTCGAAGAAGTACTTCGTCTCCGTGAACCGACCGGTGTTCACCGAAATCCGGCGCCGCACCGGCATGGAGGCCGCGGAAAATTTGTACGGGCCGCTGTATTCCACCGCCCAAAACCCGCGCGCGCAGATCTTCGCGGACCTGGTGCCGCAGGTGCAGACGCTGCGGGATCTAAGGGTGGTTATGCGGGAGAACCGCTTTCCGAACGAGCACTTCCTCGGCACCGGTGCGGCGACGTGGAACCTGTCGCCTGCGCACGCGATCAGTTCGCGGTTGGACCTGGACGTGGGCCTGCTCTCGCCGAACGGGGGAATCGACGCCAAAGCCGTGAGCTACTGTCTAGCAAAGAAGATGCAGATGCAGGTGATTTCGGGACCGACCGCGCTGGACCAGAAGGCGTTTTCCTGGGCCGCGAGCGGAGGCTTCCCAGGCTGGCCGCATCTAGGGCTCCCGGACAAATGGGACTTTAAGTGGCGGCAGATGCACCTGTCGGAAAAAGAAGAGAAAGAACAAGAGGGGACGCTTGTGGACTACGTGGACTCATGCCCCGAGAGGTGACGGAGGAATAGCGGGATTTTCTTTTCCGAGCCTGTCTTGCCTATGTCTTTTCTACTTCAGACGTGGCAGGCATGAATGATGCTATCAATCTCAAGATGAACTTGCGCAACCCTCCTGCCACTGGATGATATTACGGTCAGCGACGATCATGAACTCGTATCCGTGATGCCATGCTCTGAGTCGCGTCTTGCCATTGTGTCTGCCTCGTGCTTTGCCATCATTTCTCGGTCGCTCGGGGTTCTTCTCGTGGGAGAACAACATGAACATTCATATGCTGGCTCGACGGTGTACCGCCGGTGTCCCCTGTCTCTTGCTTGTACCCACATTCCGTCGTGGTCGTGCACAAAACCAGAGGCACGCTTTCCGTACGAGGCGACCTGGTGCTGGAAACATCGCTTTCCGTCGAAGATAAAGCACGTGGGTGAACAAAATCCACTGACATACTTTGTGATTATGCTACCTGTCTGTACTAGTTCATTCTTGTATATAAAAAAATTGGATTCTTAGCGGCCGGAACAGGCTTTGTATTTTTTTTTGGGAAGGGAAGAACATCAACAGAGGGGGAGGAAGTAAGCAGGGTTGTACTTTAAGCATCGTTTTTACCGTTTTCATTTACTTCTTTACCCTGCATAATATCGACGCCACTGATTGACGAGACGCGCAACAAAGAAAATGGAGGCCCGTCTCGCCGAAGATTTGGAGGAGGTGCTGGAAACTGGGCGGGGAATCTGGAATCCACTGAAGAAACGCACGCTATCTGTTGACGAGCTCTACCACACGAAAAGAGAAATCGCTCGTTCGTCCGCCGCGACTAGCCGCGTAAACTTCTTCCAGACGGGCGGGGAAGAGGAGGAAAAGGGCGGGAATCAATACGGGTACGACTCGGACATTCCCTCGGATGTGTCTTCCGGCGTGGGTCTGAGGCCGCGCGGCGTTGTGGGGGCTGCACCGCCTATTGCAGGTGCTGCAGGTGCAGCTTCTGTTCAAGAGCAGCCTTTACCAGCAGAGCAGATGGGCGCGCTGCCTTTGTCGCAGTTGGATGCAGCTGAGTCGTCAAAGCTACTTGGTCTCCAGGCTGGCGGTAGGAACAAAAGAGGCCAGAAGAAAAAAACTTTGATGGACTACATGAAAGAGTTTGAGAAATTTCTGGCGATCGAGGCGGCGGACGGGCAACGGACGGGGAAGCTAAAGCCAGGGCAGATCCGCGGAGACAAAAAGCTTTTGAAGAAGCTGATGGATTTCCTCGGAAAGGGTATTCTTTTTTGTATGTGCGTTTTTTCGATCTGGTATGTAGCAGGTTTTTTCGACCCACCGCAGGTAACTTCGATTTCATGTCTGACATGGAGAAGAACGAGCCGTACGGTGAGCCGTGGAAGCTCCTCACCCTCTACCAGCTCGCGACGCGGCACTTGAAGCGACTCCAACATTCTTCGTGGTTCGCGTCGAAAAACCTCCAAGACTGTTTGGATTTTAGCACTGAAGAGCGGGCTTTACTCAGGAAGCTCTACCTTCAGCTCTGTCAAGCACACAAGGACGCGCGAATCGTCGCGCAGTTGCTGCAGGGCCGCCGAAAGTCTGGGCGGTTGCTGCGTGCCGCGAGCGGCTCGGACAGTGACTCGTCGAGCAATGCCACGACGCCACGAGCGGACAACTTCGACAGCACCGGCGAGGACCAAAGGGAGGAGGGCGATGTGGGCTCGGTGGCGAGTGACGAACTGCTCAACATGGAGGAAGACGAATTGCCCGGCCTACCGAGAATACCTGTGATCGAGCCCGATTCGCCACTCCGCATGAACGCGCTGACGGGGCGCTTGGAGATGCCCGAGGACTACTTCACGCAAGAAGACGCGGGCGCCGGCGCGGGTACGGAGATGGAGGTGCATTTTTCGCCCAATTCGCCCGAGGTGTTCAATTTCAAGTCGTTCTCGCCGAACGGAGGCGGTTTGCGTGGCCGAGACGTGCACCAACTCCCCGGATCGCCCATGGCGTACCACGTCGTGGAGCCAGTCGAGAAAACGCGCAGGCGGTTGTACGCGTGCCTCACGCCGCGCGCGAGAAAAGAAGTGAAGGCAGAAGAGAAGAAGGGGCTGATCGATGCGCGAGGATTGAAGATGTACGCCGATTGCGCACAGAAGTGTCACCAACTGTCGCGGGCGGGCGGCAAGTGTGTGTCAACGCTGCAGAACGTGTCGGTGCTGGAAAAAAACGGCGTCGTTTTCACGAAGGCAGATGCGGACGAATTGGTGCACGCGATCGATGAGGGGGAAATCGCGCCGGAAGAAGCGGAAAGGCTGCACTACGAAAGCCAAATGTTTGACTTGATCACGCGGAGTGCCGCAAAAAGCGCAATCAGGAAGCTGCCGCGTTGCGAGCCCAGAATGGACTTCGAAGAGCCGCAACTTCCGACGGAAGTCTTCGTGAATATGTGCTACAGGTAAAGCACTCGATACGTTTTACGCCTTGCTGGCTAGCTACTCCGCATCTGGACCTGCACCTGCAGCTGCTATAGCTAGTTAGTTGTGCAACTGCTACTCGTTCGAAATCAAAAATCAAAAACCTAATCACGGCCCGTCGTCACAACTCTCAGGTTTGGTCTTGTGACCGAGCGTTTTGAGGCGCGTCGGTGCATTAACGAGTATCTCGAAGTCCACAACAAGTACCTGGAAGTGTTCCCGCGCGGTCCGCCCGGACGAACGGAAGCCGAGGTGGCCGATCAATTCCAGTTCAAGGAGCGCGTGTCCACGCTCCTCAATGCGCGCAAGAGCCTCCAATTCGAAGACTTCCTCAACGTGCTGTGTTGGAAAGCGTCCGGCAACCCAGACTTCGGCAACGATTTGCGCGCCTTGCTGAAGGACCAGTGCGAAAGAAGAAAGGGCATAAGCGCTGTTGGTGGAAAAGGGAACTTGCTCATAGGCGACCGTTACTCTGTCTTCCGGGACAATATCGATTCGGTTCCGAGCATTACGAATACGATGGAGAACATGAAGACCGAGCTGCTGATTGACACCATCATCAAGGATCTCGAGCTGAAGCAGAAGCGAAAGGTCCAGGTCGGCGGCGACACGGCGACGGGTAGCGGCACGAAGCCGACTGGTCCGAAATCGCCCATCCCAGGAGTTGTCGCGTGGAAGGCAGGCGCGGGTCCTCCGCCGGTCAGCAAAGCGGCGACTGCAGCTGCAGCAAAGAAGAAAGCCGCGGCAGACGCAGAAAAGAAGAAAAAGAAGAAGGAAAAAGAGGTACAGTACTACTGACGCAGCTGCTCCTTGTTCAATCGACTATGTTTGTAGTTTTTTTTGGAGGTCGTCTCTGATGCATGGAAATGGATGAGCAGCACCACCTACGTTGGTACAACTACAAACTTAAAACACATTTTACTCACCTCTTCTCAACACACCAGGCCAAAGCCAAACGAGAAAAGGAGGCTGCCGCCGCTGCGGCGGCGCAGCGCCCCACGTCCGCCAGCACCGTGGTCTCTGACGGCCAGCCACCCAAGGTGTCTTTAGGCATAATGTCGAAGTTGAAGAACTTTGCGCACAAAGTGTCCGTGGGTTCGTCGCAAGTGATGGACGAGGAGGAAGCCGTCGACCCAGAGGAGCTGGACGTGCTGGAAGAGTCCCGCAAGAACGCAAGGTTCCGGTTGGGGATCCAGATCCGCGACAATTTAGACGAAGTCCCCAGCGGCAACGCCGCGCGGAAGCTGTCGCTGCGGCAGCGCTGGCGCATGGAGATCCGCGACCTCGATATCGTCACGGTGAAACGCGACAAGAGCGACAGACTGGAGAGCTTCGAAGACATCAAGAGGCACGTGCAGCAGGGAAGATTCTTCGTTGGGTAATGGATGCACGAATGCGATAGACTCACTTAGTGCGTTACAACTTCCAAGAAATATGAATATCGGCACGGTTTACAGAAATTCAAAGTGAAAGCTAAGCAAAGTAAGTGTCTGTGCCAGGCTTCGTTAATTTAACTCCGTGGAAATAATGTACTGCAAGACAGAGGACTTTCTGTACACTATCAGCTTGGATGTGGGAACGGGGATATATCACACGCTCTCAGGAGCTGCCGGACGCCGGCAAGAATTCTCGAAGGGAGAAAATGCAAACACGAAAACAAAGTAAACTCCTTCTTTATTAAACCAACGGCTGATCAACATAAACCTGCAACCTTGAGTTATTTCATCGCATTCCATATGACAATCAAAAACTAATTCCACCATTCAGTTTCAGTATACGATACGTGTACACGTTGTTCATACAACAACGTTGGTTTTCAGGATCTCGTAGAATTATTGCCATGCTGCATAGCTGTACTGCTTTAACAGGAACAGAAAAGCCTGCGCGTGGCGTGGCATCGGCTCGAAAATCAAATGTATAAGGGGTGCGGCACTGAGTATCAGGTGAAAGGAGCTCCCCCTCTTCCTTCCCAACCAAAAAGGGTTACAACGTGAACGTGCCGTGAGAACAAAGTGAAAGCGCTGCTCGCTAGCAATTTTTTCGAGCCGAAGAGAGGGAGGCGTTTGAGAATGAGACGGAAACAACTTCGAGCGTGTTGTCGAGAGCCTAGCCTTGAAACAGAGCGACCTCCGAGCGTCCGAATTGCTATCGCTATCTTCAGGACCTCCTGAAATCGATTCTTTTGTAGCCCGATGACCAAGTCGATGAACTTTTCGGAAATTTATGAATCCTGATACTTACCGTGACGAGCAAAGAGCAGAAACTACATTGTAGAAGTGCTCACATCACGAGTTACAGTAGGGAGGACAGAAACAGAATCCAGAAGAGCACCGTCAAAAATACGTTTTTTTAGAAGCCATCTTCCCCATACGGCATACGGGCGTCAAACCAAAAATCCGTCGCAGTAAACTGTCGGACGATACCAATCCTCGGCAAGCCCGCGGTGCCACAGTTTAGGACCGTGAGCCACAACCATAGCTACGGGCGGCCGGCAAATGGAGGTTCATCAGGATGGAGAGACCGCTCGTTGGAGGCCGGTCCCGCGGGTTGGAGGTACCAAGGTACTCGACGAGTGGAATGCATGATGACGCAGCGCGAGAATATGGAAAGCTCTCACGACCAACAAGTGCGAGGCATGCAGGCGCAAGTACGAAAGGCGTGGCGAGGATCGCACGCCGTGAGTTTCGGCCCGCTGGTCGTCTGCCGTGGCGGGAGGCGGAAGCAGGCCCCAAATGCAAATGTAAATGTCGCTGCAAAATCATGCCCCGCTATATTGCCTTCGGTGCGCGTGCGCTCCTTCTACGTGCTGCTTTTGGTCGTGTTTTGCTTCCTGTTCAGCAATCTCCCAGGCGCCGGCGCCAACTTGCTCGAGCAGTTCATGTATCGCGAGCCCACTGGCATCCAGCGCCTCGATGTACCGGGCTACCGCAATCGCGTCCTGTTCTCCTTTCGTATGGAGTCACCGATCGCACCCGGCGCAAGTGCTTCCTCGACGGAGAGAATCGACACGATCACGCTGCTCTCGCCCCCCGGTTACCAGTTCAACCAAACCTGCACGCGCGACTTCGCGTACCAGCACCACCTGATTTTCGACGCCACTACGCCACCGAACCCCACAACCGATTTCGCCGAACTGCTCGCCTCCACAAACAATAGTTGTGTGGGCAGCACGGACAGCGACGGAAGGGGCAGGGCCGTCATCACGCTGCAGTCGACGAACTTGCTCACGACGAAGATCTATCCGTTTGCAATAAAAGTTGTGAATCCGCTGGTCGATCCGCTTTTGGCAGACGTCTCGACGAGCACGATGACCGCCGGCCCCGCCGAGTGGTCCCTTTTCCTGTCGCACAGTACCGTACACACGTCGAACCCAACCTCCACATCCGCCGACACGATGATGGCGCACGCCAACGGCACGCTGACCGCCTTCCCGTTGCGGCGCTTCAAGGACCCGAAGGTGCGGCTCAGTCAACGGAACAAATCGCCGACGTGCCTGAACCCCTACGTGGGCTGTCCGGTCGGGTCGATAAATTCGTATCAAACGGGCGTGGACTGCGTGCAATCCGGGTGCGTGGAGGAAGCGCAGATTTCGATCGAGTTTGGTGCGTTTGCGGCCATCGGTGTAGGCGGAAGGCTTGAGGTCGTGCTGCCGAAATACCACAGTGTGTCGCCCTACACCACGTGCAACGCGTGGAAGCGAGCGAAAATGGCAGGAGCCTCGAGTGCGTCCAGCAGTGGTTCGTCCGCCGTCCCCGTCGTGAACACGAACACCTGGATTCCGTGGCTCGAGAAGGACCTCCTGTGTACGGTGCTGCCGGATTTGAAATCTATCACGATGGATTTCATTGACAAGACGCAGCTTTACCTGGAGGGAGGCGACAAGTTCGACTACCGGTTCGAGTTTACGGTTCTGTTGCCGGACGGGAACCTTCACTTGGAGCCGGACGTGGCGGCGTACTACTGGTGGGTGTTTGGGTACGCCCCTTCGGCTGGGATCGTGCCTTACGCGGACTCCATTCCGTTCGGGATCCAGGTGCTGCGACCGACGTTGCCTGGTGTGTCGTCGTCGCGGGATGCCGTTGTGGACGCTGTCGCCGCCGCGTCGGCGACAACCGCAGCGCCGGCGCTCGATGAGTTCAGCGGGGGCACGACGTTGCCGTCCGCGACGACGAACCTGTTCAGCATGGAATACCTGCCGTCGAACCCGTACCCGGATCAGTCAGTGCGCATCGCGAGTCTGTCGCTGCATGAGGCGAGCGACTTTTTCCAGGTGCAGGCCCAATCGGTGAACGGCCCGGGGCGCTCGATGCTGGGCGGCGAAGTGATCGAGATCTACTTCTTCGTGCGGTTCCGCTTTGAGGTCTTTCCGGGCACGCGCGTGCACTTCCTGGGGCCGCTCGGGTACGATTTCTCGAACTTCTGCAACACGCTCGTGGTGGTGTCGATGATCGCAAACCAGTGGACGGTTACGGGAACCTTAAGCGGCTTCAAGTGCGAAACGAGTCAGACGGAGATGGTGTTAACGAGGACGGGCTACGTGGAGTGGTTGGGGCAAACACCAATGAATTTGAAGGTCCAGGCGACAAACCCGATGGTGGTCGAGGCGTGGAACAAACTCGACAACTTCTGGGAAGTTCTCTTGATTGGTACTGCTACTAGCAGCAACCTTCCTCTACTACATCAACTTTAACATCTACTACCTAGCTTTAGGTTTAGCGTGAGGCTGCTGAGGCTGACGCCTGACGCTGAGGACTTCGTCGATTTGGTTGGAAGTAATCGCAATGCTAGACTTTCTCGTTCTCGTTGCTGGCAAAGGTAAATTATGTGTTGAAGAAGATCGACGCGTTCGCGTTTCAATGAAACAAGCTCCACCTCCGCCAGGTTCTTCCACCACCACCACTACCACTGCTGCTCCCGTTGATTGCTCCGGGTCTTGGTCCAACTACACCAACTGCACGGATGCGCTGCAGACCCGCACGTATTCCGTCGATACGCCTGCGGGCACGGGTGGCTTCGACTGCGCGTACGCGGACAACCAAGTCGACACGTCGCCCTGCGAAGAATTCGCGCTCGCCAACTGCACCGGTCGTTTCGGCCCGTTCAAGACCTGCGCGAACGGTCAAATGGAGGCTATGTTCGGGGTGATTCAGGGATACGAGTGTCCCTACATCTCGGGTTTTCAAATCGCGCATTCCTGCGGGCAGAACTGTGTTGGCGGGTGGACCGGCTACAGCGTGTGTGCGGCGAAGCCGGATGCGCTGTGCCTGTTCGGGTATCTACTCGACCTGAAAACGGCTTCGGTGCCGCACAATTACACGCAGCTCGACGGCTGGTTGTACCACGAGCTCCTGCACAACGGAAAGAGCTACCCGGAGGCGCTTCTGGGACTGAGCGCGCGCACGTTGGAAAACATGCCGGAGGCAAACATGACGGGGAAGATTGGGTGGAAGCTGAACAGCTGCCCAACAGACGTGACGGCGGCAAAGACGTTGGTGGACGCGGGACAAGAAGGAGCGCTGTCGGGAGTCACACTGCAGGCGGAGCGCTATCGGTATTGTAGTTCCTGGAATGTGTAGAGGAACGTCGTGGGGCAAAGAATTTCGAATTTGTGAGTCTTTATCGTAACTGATACTGAAACTGATGTACGTGTACCAGAATATCGATACCAGAAGACAGGGCTGTAAAGGTGCGGCAACTTGGCATTGGCTTTTTTTCTTGATGCGACCAAACGCAAACCGCCGCCAGGTATTTCGCGGTGAAGACGCCGCCTGCAGACGGCGGAAAGCCGTGTCCCTTCTCCACCAACCAGATTCAAACGATTGCGTGCACCGTTTCGTACTCCTCTCCGCCCCAGACCACTACCACAACCACCCCCTTTCCTTGCGACTGCAGCCTCGCTTCCTGCCTCCACAACACAACCGTATGTGGGGCAGATTTCAACACGTACAGCAATCGCTGCGCGGGGCTGGCTTATGGGCAGACGTTGCAATACGGAAGTGCTTGCGGTGTTGGCGACAACATGATACTGGAGGCGAAGTCGTTTCTCAGCTACAACATTATCCCCCAGTTCCAGAACCCGGTCGTGCGGCTGACGGGGGTGAAGCGTGGCGCCGGCGTGAAAACGAAATTGGAGTTTGAATTTTTCGCCTTGTCTCCCGCGAACACTCTGTACCTGTTCTCCGAGCCGCAGTTGGATCTTGCCGCGATTTCCTTCGCCGAGGTTGAGACCTATGACCCAGTAACGAACGAGCGCAAGTACGAGGTGCGGCAGCCCTTCGGCTACGACGCGGATCTGGCCTACCCTTACAACCCTTTAGTCGTCGGTATCATGGCCGTGAATGCCATCACGATTCCGGGGAACTATTCCAGGACGTTCTTCCGGCTCATCGATCTCGTCTTCCCAGTCGGCACGCAGTCAGTCCGCTACACGATCCGCAGCTTTACGGACCGAAACTTGCGCGACGAGATGTTCTTCGAGGGGTTCACGCTGCCTGGCGGGATTCATGTGTACGACGTGTGGCTGCGCGAGCAATGGTGGCAGAAAACGCCGGCGAGCTTGAAGTCGCAGTACATGCTGCCGCGGGTGAACGTCCGGTTTGGGCGAGCGAAAGTGGAATTCTCCGTCGCGAACCCATCGACGCGGTTTTTGGAGATCCGGAGCGCAAACGGGGTGCAGTTTGCGCCCGTCGATGTGTGCCTGTACGAAAAGGCGTCGGGGAAATTGGTGCCGCTGAGAAGTGTTTTTGTGTACCAAGCGGCAAACGCAGACGGGAGTGGCACGATGGACGACATCCTGCACCTCGAATTGGGCGAGCGCGGCGACGCGTCGACGCGGGACAACGCTCTGTTTGGGCACCCGGGACCTCTAGTTTTCGAGGCGGCGGTGACGCACACCACGACGATCGCGCCGCTAGAAGGGTCAGCCACCACGGAAATCGCGTCAGTCACGTCCACGTCAACGATTGTGCCACAGAAACCGAAGACGCTGACGTTGCGCGAGTCATTGTTGCTCGAGAACAACCGGGAGTCTTTTCCGATTCTTCGCGGCACGCCCACGTATGCGTTCCAGACGTTGCGCATTCCGAGGTCCGACGCGATGCCGGATGGAATACCCCTCGCGACGCCGCCAGAACCGAAACCAGCGGCAACCACTCCGCCTCCGCTGAATAGCCTGCGAGAACTCGAGCTGAACAGTGCCTTGTCCTATCGGAACGGCGCTGGCGGTGAACTGGAGCGGAACCAGGATCATCTGAATCCCCACAAGATGAACGGAAACGGGAACGGCGAAACCAGTCAGCAGCCGCGCCAACTGACGCACCACGCGCCGAACCTGAACCGGATTGTGGGGAAAATGCAGTTTGACGTCATGTTCCAGGAGTACACCGAGGTGTATACGAACTGGAAACGGCCATCTTCCCTCGTCCCGGTGACGGCAGCTCCGAAGGCGCTCCCCCCAGGATTTGTCACCTCCACTACAACTACGACCACAACCATCACGACCACGTACCAGCTCGCCAGCGACGCGCCGAGAATTTCGTTCACCTACACACCGTTTTCGAACGTCATGGCCGATGCGATGGCGCGGTCGCTGTTCTGCGACAACGGGGATTATCATCTCTTTGGCAGCTACGACAAGTACTGGTCGAACGTGGACATGGCGCCAAACTGCAAGAACAAAGCGCGGTACGTGTGGCAGCAGCCACGGATCAGAGTTCTTGACGTTCGTCCCGGCTTGTACGACGAGTTCGGCCGGGCTTTCCCCGTGCAGTACGACTTTTTCGAGAACACAGTCGTTGGGGGTGGGTTTACACCGGGGGCGTTGTCGGACGGAATTCCGAACCCGTACACGCCGGGGTTGGACGGGCCGGAGGAGTGCAAGCTATTGTGTAGCGCGCACTCGAACTGTACCATCATTCAGTACAGCAAGTCGGAGAAAAACTGCCAGTGGCGATTCACGGACGCGCCGTGGGCGCCGACTCCGCAAATCGGGAAGGACACGAACAGCTACGCGCAACGCGGTTTGACGGTGTTCTTCGAGATCGCGAAAAACGTGTCCACGGCGGAAACGCCCGCGCCCGAACTGTACGCGCGACTGCGGGAGCGGCTGGAGAACCCCCGGAGCGATTTCCTGCACGACCCGGAGTTCTACCCGCTGGCGCAACGCGTGACGAGCCTTGTGAGCATCAAGGACGACGGCAGTGTGGTACCCTCGGACGTGGCCACGACTAGCACGACGACCACAACCGTGACGGAAGCGATTACCACGAGCACCACGACCACGACAACGTGCATTTTCACGGACCCAAACGACACGAACAGCACGCTGTATTGCGGTGAAGACATGGGGGAAGGAACGGCGGCGGTGTCTTCGAACGAAACGACGTTCGAGGAACACCCGAACTTCACGCAGCCGTGGTGGGGCCGCAACGTGTCGAACTACCTCCCGTATCGGCAGGGGTTGGTGTGTCCCAGTCGCGTGGAGACGTGGGGCTTGGGCAACTACACCTTCTACAGCGATTTGACTAGCTACGGACGGAGTCTGAGCGTCCCTACGCCGCATGGGATTCTGGATCACAAGCACGTGAACATGAGCTATCTCAGTTCCACCGCAACGTCGAATGTGGAGACGAGCTACGTGCTGGAGTCGAACGCACGTTATGTGGCGGATTTCTTCATGCGCAGTCCGCAGACGGGCACGCCGACCGAGCCGTTTTCGGCAACAAACTGGGCGCTGGATACGTGGATCGACCCTAGCTTTTCCCCAACCGACCCGCAGAACATGCAGACTGGCCGTTTGCCGCTCAACACCAACGACTTCCTCGACGTGGGCCCGGGCGGCTTCGGCGATCTGGACGCGGGCGAGCTCTCAAAGGCGACGACGAACCACGCGCCGCCGAGCGCGCTGCTGGTGGTCCAGCTC
Organism: Amoebophrya sp. AT5.2; assembly: GCA_005223375.1. Lineage (NCBI taxonomy): Eukaryota > Dinophyceae > Syndiniales > Amoebophryaceae > Amoebophrya > Amoebophrya sp. AT5.2. The sequence continues at coordinate 28,489 of RXOD01003803.1, read as the reverse complement.
GCCGTGCGGCCCTCGAAGAAGGGCAAGAAGTACATCTTGTATGCGGCGGAGAACTTCACGTTCGTCGAAAACGCGGCCGTGCTGCACATGGGGCTGCGGGACACGGCGGAGGCGCCGGGCGTTCCGATCGCCGTGAAGGAGGAACTTCCCACGCGGAACTTGGGCAAGGCGCGGATGAGCTGGGTGTACATCCACGAAAACGAGCGCGTGAAAGCGGCGGACCCGACGACGTACTTCAACAACTTCGAAGTGGACACACGGCTGCAGCAGCGGGACATGCGCTTTCCGGAGCGGGATTCGATCGAGTTCGCGTGCCCGTGGGTGTGGCTGAACCCGGAGCCGGGGATTTACACAAAAAGCTTCGACTGCATTCACACGGATCCGCTGCAGCTAGAGCTAGGCTTGTACTCGCCGCGGAATTTGACTTCGATTTCGACGTTCTTCTTCGAGAGCTACGGGGAAAATGACGAATTCCTGGGCTACGGGGAGATCGAAGGTAGTCCGTGCGTGCTTGGCTTTTTTCTGAATCTGCAGAATCCTTCCAGTCCATACGTAAACGTAATTGTACGAGGCTGAAGAAGATCGACCTCCATTCTTGATTCGTCACCATTCCACCACCCCAGGCTTCCCGCTTTCCTCCCTCGAGGCCCAGATCACCTTCCCCAAGATGGCCCAGGTATACCAAACCGTCGTCGGTATTTCCGTCAAAACTCGTGTGATGACCCCAGCTCAGACCAAGCTGCGCATCAAGGCCCCCACCGGGATTCACCTCAGTTGCTACAATCTCGACACGTTTTGGCGCGTTGTCACCACCTGTCAGACCGCCGATCCGTGGAGAAATTTCTTCGTGATTTTCAACGAGACTATCCCGGTCGGCGACACGATCAACCTCGCTTCCACGATCATGGGTCTCACGCCCGCCACGTTCTTTCCGCTCGATCGGACCTTCGACTTGTACCTGGAGGCGGATCTGTCCGCCGAGGCGGCCATGTACACTTCCGGTGGTGTGGGCATTGGCCGGGGCGTACGAACCAACGTCGACGTGAAGCACGACTTCTACGAAACAGATGGACTGCAGGTGGTCGAATCTCTCTTCGTGGAGCGGCCCTTCCCGCCCGGCATGCACGTGTACGGAAACGATGTGATTCTCTACCTGCACTTCACGCAGACGTTGGGACTGGCCATCAAGAACATCACGATCGATTTCCCGTCGTTCATGTTCCCGCCCGTGGATGGGACTGTCGTCGAGCTCGAGACGGAAGGCGAAGACGGGGAAACGTTGACGACCACCACCACTACGGGGATGGGGATGCTGGGCGCAAACGCTAGTAACGGAACCGTGCTGGGTGCTGCGGATGACGCAGCAGCTGGCTTAAGTGGATCGAACGCGAGCGCTGCCGTGACCACCACACCTCCCGCGACGACCACGACAGCAGCAACGACGATTGATCCGTCTTCGGGGGGAACCACCGGCGCTCCCGGAACGGCAACTGCTCTCGAGCCAGGCGCGCAGGCGACGACGACTACAACCACCACCTCCACGACGTTCAACCTGTACAATTACGACGCGGCCAACCCGATCGTGTTCTACGAACATCACGAAATGCCCGTGCAGTACTTCACCACCATGAACACGAATGAGCAGAAACGCGTCACCCTCGTCCTGAACAGCGTGGTGGAGCAGGGACACTACGGGATCCGCATGACGATGGGGAGTGACTACTATCTGGTGGCGCCGACGCGGACAACTTCGGACCGGGCGATTTACCTGCGAATGCACTTCAACAACAGTGAGTTCACGACTTTCTTCTACGGCGGCGCGGAAAAGTTGATGGACTTTGAACTTGACAAAGAGTACTACAACCTGAAAGACCCGCGACCGGCGACCGGGAACGCCAGGGGCGGAAAATGGAAGGTTGGGGGCGAAGAGTGGGCGCTTCTCGCCGGGCTGTTCGTGTTGGTGTGGGGCGCAGGTGCAGGAGGGGACGGAGAGCGTGAAGATGACGGAAGTGGGGGTCGAGGAAACCGCCGCCGGAGGAATGGTCGGGAAGATCGAAGATCGCAGGTCGGGTGGTCGACTCATCCTGCTGCAGTGGGAGAGCGCTTGGGTGATGAAGTCGCTGCGGGGGAGCACGTGCCAATGGAGCTTGCTCAGGTCAGTGGACGAGGTGGAGCAGCGGGAGCGCTCACCACAAATACAACAGGCGAAGGGCGAAGGCGTCGAGCAACGTGGTTCTGCAGAATCCTTGACGGAAGAACAGCCGCATGTCGTCGAGGGTGCAGAATGCTCGATCGAAGAAAAGTAGAAGCGAGACTGCAATGGAACAAGAAGCGACCGAGGAGGACAAAAGCTTACTGCATTCGCGGCTGGCTTTTTTTGAAACACCAGAAGTTCTTCAAAATGAATGCGAGACAGCCTCCTCCGTCTCCTTGTACAACTACTACGCAGAAAAGTTCTTACCGGCGCTACCACTTCTTGCACGCTCACTTTCACTACTCGCGCCCAGGCGCGCAACATTTGCTATCACACATAGAGGCAGACAAGGCGCGCCACCTGCTTCTGGGTTCATCATTCTCTGTAGCTGCTGCTGTAGGGTGGCGGGATAAAAAGCCGGAGCATACACCAGGAGAAGCAGGAGTAGCCCGAGGAGATGAATCGCTCAGAAGCAGGCAGGCGCGGAGGAAAAGAATAGCGCCCATCGACGCCTTTTCCCTGACGCCACCCAGAACTTTTTTTCGCTGTTCGAGTAGCCGGCACATCGACGCCGGATGAAGAAAATGCCCGCAGCCCGCTGCTCTCTTGATGCATTGTTGCATTCTAGCGACGAAGACGGTCAGTGATGGAACTGTTCGCGCGATGCCGCTCTTCGTGGACGCCTCTTGAAACACTACGGTTTCGTTCGAGGATGTTGTGTCGTTTTCTGAGTTTTGTACCCTGCATAGGGATAAACCATTCTTGTTCATGTTGACCATATTATCATCATCATCATCATCATCATCATCTTCCTAGATCCTTCAAAGGATGAAGGTCCCACTTGCGTCTGCCGAGAGCGATTTCGATCTCGCATACCGCGACTACCCGCGCTTCCGCAGCGTTGCCACCTACGTCGCCATGTGCTTTGGCCATCCCCTCTACTGGCTGGCGTCGGGTCTCGGCTTGAGCGGCTTGCTTTTGTATCACTCCAACGGCTCGCGGCTTTCTCTCCTCGCTTACCTGACCTACATTTGGTTCGATCGGGAAAAAATGCAGGGTGACGACAGAAAGCTCTCCTCTCTGTACACCTACGTGCGAGACAACGTTATGACCCCCTGGAACAAGCAATCGCTAATTTGGCGACTCTGCTGCGCGTACTATCCGATGCACGTGCACAAGACGGCAGAGATCGACCCTGCGAAGCGACTGCTCTTTGTGACGCACCCGCACGGCGTCTTCGGCGTGTCGACGCAGGGAAATCTAGGGACGTTCGGGAGCGGTTTGAATAAGCTGTTTCCGGAACAAGAAGTGGCGCCAACCGCAAATGATACAACGGGCGCGGCACCAGCTCCAGCACCGCCTCCGAAAAACAAGAGCATCGCCGCGCGCCTGCGGTTAGTTGCGTTGGAACCGCTCCTGCTGATTCCCTTCCTGCGGGAATATCTGCTGGTGTGCGGGGCGTTCTCGCCGAACAAAAAGTCGTTCCAAAACATGTTCGCGCGAGGTGACATCCCTGTACTCAACGTCGGCGGCGCCGCGGAGAGTCTTGTTTACCAAGAAACGGAGGAAGCGGCTGGTCCGGAAGAAACTCGGAAGACCGTGGTGAAGGTGATCCTGAAAAACCGGAAGGGCTTCGTGAAATTGGCGCTACAGCACGGCGCGAGCCTGGTCCCGTGTGTGGCGTTCGAGGAGAATTTGGCTTACTCTATTTGGCGCCCGGCGAAAGGCAGCAGTTTTGTTGACCGAATGCAGACGTGGCTGCAGAAGAAGATGAAATTCGGTATGCCCCTGTTCTACGGGAACTGGCTGCCGTTTCATCCGACGCGACAGAAGCAGAACATGTACGTTGGGGGGGCGCTGGATTGCACGCGGCCCCCTGCTGCCACAAGCGAAAAGATTGCGCAAGAAGAGATCGACGCGAAACACGCAGAATACATTGGAGCACTGCGAAAACTGTTCGACGACTACAAGGAACACGCGGGCCACCCGAATTGGGTGCTGCAAATCACGGACGAAAAAGGACAAGTGTAGCAGTACGTAGCACCACACACATACGATACAACTTAGTTAAGTACTTAGCGCTCGCTGAGCATCACGCGCACGGTAACGCAACGAGCGCAAATTGCTGCTGTGCTGGTTTATGCTGGTTTAACAATCAATTTCCTGAAGGTCTTTCGTCCGAGCATCCGTATGGGACCAATTTTCTTGATGTTGCGCAAGGATTGCAAGAGCGCTCCTGATATTTTTTAGTTCTTTGATGACGAGGCGCAGCTCGCTAGAACGACGGACTGTGTGTTTTTTCACGCATCACAAGCTTTTTCCTGCTGGGGCATTTTTTATGCGTTCGTTTTCTTTCAAATTCAATGCGAAGACGGAGTCGCTATCAAGTGAGCGCAGAGACAGAGTGCAGAGACGGCGGACAGAAAATTCGCCTTGCCGCTCTTCGGTACTAGCGGCTGGTCGTGAGACCATCATCAACATATACATTCAATGACAGTTGTCACTATCAAAGCTAACACGTCGTCAACATGCTATTTCCACTCCCAGCACGAGAGTGATAGACGCGCCGCCCGAGAATCTAGATCTAGATCTACGCACTTGCTTTATAAGTCGCGCTCATTCTTGAATTTGAAATTGAAATTGATTCCAGCGAAGCCGAAGGAAATAGATTTATCAGCGACACTTCGCCACGCACCAGGTCTGGCACAAAAATGGTCCGACTAGTCATTCTCGAGGCCCGGTACGGCTGGGCGGAAGACATTTGGGCGCCGCGCGTCTGTTCTCACGCCGCAGGTTGCAAAGACGTCACGCCGATCCTGCAGCGCGACGTGAAATCTTCGGCCGGCAACTTTGGGAAGGAGTTGCATTTGAATCCGGATCGTAGGCATCAATTCATGAACAACCACCTTTGGCCTGAAACCGCCGCGGGACCTCCAATTCCGCGAAAGCTCGCGGTCCGGTACCGATTCGAAAACGAGCACGATCCACTGGACCACGGCGAAATTTTCGAACTCATCACTGCCGCAGTGCCAAACGAGACGGTCTGTGTGCACATTACATCCTTGAACTCCGATCCGCCGAGCTACCCGATAGCTGCGTCGGGGAGCGGGTTCGAAGGACTGTTAGGAGGAGGAGTACAAGTCGGGGGGCTAGGACCCGCGCCGACTAACATGAACAGAGAGGGGGCGGGAGCGTCGACGGGCTCCAACATCGAGTTGCTCCTAAGTTCGCATCCCGGCGAGGCAATCGTGCCGAAGTGGCGCAACACGGTGAATGTGTGGGGCCAGTGGGACTACATCGAACTGGGCGTCGGTCCGATTCGGCAAAACAACAGGATCGATTCCGGCTGCTGTCCCACTACACCGCTTCGGGTCGACTACGACGGCCAGTTCCTCGCGTTGTCGAAAGGCTCTGGAGCCCACATCGCGCATGGGGAGATGGTGTTTGACGTCGCGATGTGGCAGTACGAGGAAAACAACCTCTTGGTTCTCGTAAAGGTCCACCCCGGGCATTCCGACGTGACGCGGAAGGGCGGCGGGGGCCGCGACTTCGTCGTGCACGCGGACGGCACAATCTCGCCCACCAGCGCGCTGCAATTCGTGCTTGGCAAAAGACCCGACAACGGCGCCCTCGCGTTGGTGCCGCGCGGCAGCGCCCACGTGTGTGTGTTGAAAGCTGTGAACGGCAGCGGAAGAGCGTCTGCGACAGCACCTTCTTTGTCCGTCGAAGGGATGCGCGGCAAGATTGACTTTCTCGGTTTGTGGAAAGACAACGGGGAGGACCGCGCCCTGCCGATTAAGATGAACGTGAATCCCAATGACCCGGGGCAGGTCGCCCGCGCCTTCGAGTGCTTGCTCAAAGAAATGCGGCACCGCGGAGCGCGCGAGGGGCTCCTCGCGGCGCAGTCCTACAACCAGATGCACTGGACGTGCAACCTCCGTGCGACCGAGGAGGAGAACTACGAGAAGCACGGCTTTATCGGGTACGTCGACAAGGTGTGCAAAAGCTCGTGGTCGGGAAAAGTTCACAGCAGCGAAGGGATCACGTTTCCAAGTTTTTCCGGGCGGATGGACGTTTTGGGGGGCGACTGGCAAAACGCGGTCTACAAAGTCACGATCGACGAAGACGATTTTGCAGGGCAACAGCATCAGCCGGCGATCTTCACGACGGAAACGCCCGCACCGGAGCAGTACGCGATGGGCCAAGTTAGCGAATACGGCCACGCGGGAAATGAATATAAAAACAGTGGTGCTGCCGAGTACGGGATTAACGAGTACGATAGAAGCTCCAGCTCATCAGCACCCCCGGCTCCGCCCGGGCAGCAGGGCATGGTCAGTTCCAGCAGTTTTCGGTCAGCAGCAGTTTCCGGTCAGTTCCAGCACCAGCTCGCGCCCGGCGAAACTTTTCCGACGCAAGACCTCAAGGGCTGCTGGTTTCTGTGGGGCGTGCCGCTGTTCCTGGCCTGCGTGTCCAAGGACGCCGTCGACGACGACCCACACCGGTACGTGGAGGACGGGTGCGCGCTGTTGTGCATGGTGCTTCCGATACCGGCGAAGGAGACGTGGACGCGCATTCCGGGATCTAACGACTTTCGGAAAGACAACGACTGGAACGCAGTGGCGCACTTCGAAAAGAGCGACTACGCCCACGAAGCAGGCTTCATCCACAAGTGTAAGTGCTGCTAGAGGCCGCGAAGGAGTGAGAGTGCTGCTGGCGAGACGGGGAGCTTAGCGACAAAACAAAGCGATGCAGACACACATGTGAGTTTTTCCCTTTGTGCCGTGGTCGAAAAATCTTCATCAAGTCTTAGACTGCAGTCGACCGATATCAACTTCAAAAAAAAATTTGCATACAATTCAACAATGCATTTCTTTGCATTTATCGATGTGAAAACAAACACAATTTGCGACGTACCTGCTCCAGTACCTCTACCTCCGATGCATGTGAAGATTTCGTCAATGTCTCACCATGCCAATGAATGAAAACGCAGTGATGTTTTTCGTCACCAAGCGTGAGGAAAAGAAATGAAAGTGCTGACGCTCAAGCACAAAAGCCAGAAAATCACGAGGTGGACAGAACAATTTGTACTCTGCGGGGCTTGTGTTCCACTACCAGTTGTGGTGGATAGTTCCAGAAGCCCCCACTCCCACGGGACTAAAAGGCCAAAATTCGGTTGTGGTTCGTCTTTGGAAAAAGTGAAATCCGTTGTACCACGTACGTCTTGAAGCCGTCCTTCCGCGCATCCGTTTTAACAAAAAAATCGTCCGGGTATCTGTGTTCGTGAACCTTGTGCTTCCGTCTCTGAACCTCTTCACCGTCGTGGTCGTGGAATGGTACGTTCTTTGCGTTCAGGCTACCTGTTGTAGTACTTCTATCCGGCTATTCTTTTAGCAAACTCCAGCACAGTGGTCCGCGTGTACCTGTTGGCTTTCCCGGCCGTGAACTGGAATAGACACCACGACTACACTACTTAGAAATATTTTTCGAACAAAGCCTTGCGTACTGTTATTGGATTGGTTCACGACCAGCAACGTCACTCATTCAATTTTGTCTTCAGTTTTTTTTCTGGAGGACCGCGAGCCCCTGAGCCAGGAACGCTCGGCGGGTGTGGGTTCAGTACGGCGGAGTACTGAATCGGAATTCAGGCGTAGTTGCAGAGAATTAACTTCAAAACGTCTGTAACTGGAAGATCATGGTATTTGAATTGCAACTCGGGTTTCCCGCTAGGGCGGCGAAGCAGGGGCGCAAGTTCGAGGTCGGTATCCAGGATGGAACCATCGCAGTGCCAGGGGCCCACACCGACATCGAGAGATTATACGGCGACCGTGCCACGAAAAACAGCCTGTTGCTGCAACCACCAGTGGTCGCGATCTGGCAGCTGAGCGCCGACCAACGAAGCAGCTCAGGACTAGAGATCGAAGGAGTTGGTATTGATTCTTTGTTTCAGTTTATTCGACCTGAGAGCAAGAAGATAGAGATTTATTTAGAGCAAGAAGATAGAGATACATAGAAATTCTTTATGCGAGAAATCTAAACTATGAATGAATCAATGAGGTCAGTGACCAATCCATTAGAGAAACAGCGACATCACAAGAAAAAAGATGAAAAATCTAACCCACAAATCAATGAATCAGGTTGTTTCGAGCGGCTGGAAGTGTCTACGGATGGCATTACTGCGGAAACTCGTTTGACCGACTCCGGCGCGCTCCAGGTTACCTTCGATGGTTTCCAGCATTTGTCTGCGGGCGACTTGCTCTCCTTGCGGCATCGCGGCTTTATGACTATTCACCTCGCGTTGTACTACACGAGTGAGAAGGACGAGACGGCAGTCGAGGTGCACGAAGGCCTCCACGTGAAGGAAGAAGACGACTGGGAGGTCGTGCGAAAGTTACACGCATTGTTAAGGGTTGAATAAATTCCAGATTTCTACGTCCAGGGCTAGGCTTGCCGTGTCTGGGACACAAGAGTGCCACGAGTTATGGGAGATTGCCCTCCTTTCAGGGAGGAGGTCTAGGATCGGCAGTAGGATTAGACTCCAACCGTTACGCCCCCACGGCCCACCAGAAAGCTGCGCTGTTCAATGAATCTGTGATCGGTGTTGGCCCCTATCGCTGAGCAAATTGCAGCCATAGGAAGCTGGCAGCGACCCTTCTCAGTCGGGTATCGTTGCGGGATGGCCATCACTGACCGGAACAAGGTGACAGCAGCCGGGACCTCGACCTGCTAAGGGCTAAACCTAAACCTGAGGCACGACCTGGATTTTTTCAACCTCTAACATTGCACGTGGAGGCCTTCGTACACCTCGACTGCCGAGTGCCAAAAGGTGAGCATTCTGACGTAGCTTTCTTCAGGCGAGAGCTGGACCGACAACTGCCACGACTGAAGCAGGCACACGCAGAGCTCGTGAGGAAAGAAAATGAGCTAAAGGCAGCGGAAGAGAGGGGAAGAAAAGAGAAAGAACGGAGGCAGCAAGAACTTGAGAGACTGAAGCATAAGACGTACGAGCACGAACAGGAGAGGTACTTATCTTGATGTTTTGGTGGGTTTAATACTGATGAGTGGGGGGTTTGATTTCGTGAAGATCTTCTACGTTCGTGTACTTAAATGCAGATACACTTGAACTTTTTGTTTCATTTCATAACAGGCTAGCTACCCAGTACAAGCAGCGGCAGGAGTTTCTGTCGAAGGTCCACGCGGAGCAGCAGCGCACGGGGAAGACGGTGCCATTCGCGGCCAGTGGCGCTGCCTCCTCCGCGCTTTCTACCTCCGCCATGCTCACAACTCCGCAAATGTCGTCCTCGGCGTCCTCGTCCTCGGTAGCATCTTTAAGCGGACGCGCGCAGAAGGCCTTCCACCACATTCCGCCGGTGCAGATTGAGGCCATGCGACTTACGGAAGTGCCGAGCCTCGACTCCAGGGCCGGAGGCACAATCCTGCATGCAAGTACTTCTTATTGTTCCTGCGATTTCCCTTTCTGAATGTGAATCTGAACCCGTGCATTATTGATCCCGAGCAAGGCACCAGTGCCTTCAATTTGAGCTGCAACGAAGTACTTTACTTGTACTGCCGACCAGTTCGAGGCCACCAAGAGGCCACTAAGAGCAACGCAAAGATTTTCACAAAAAAAACAAAGTCTTGCTGCACTATGTATCGTGAAAAATGTGGAAGCCGCTTAACACCTAGCATCTTCCTCGAGATTCTCGTCGCGTTGCCCGCCACGTCTACGCTTTTCGATGTAAGTATCATGAAAAATATCTGTAGGTCACACTCCTCTGGCCGCCGAGAATCCGCCGATTTTGGACAGCCCAAAGTTATCGCCCGAGCGTATTTGGTGGACGCCGAAGCTGGACATCGTCGAGCACCAGCTGCAGACGCTCACCGCGCACTCCGACCTTGAGTACGAGGTGCGCGTTTTGAAGATGCGCATTTTGAAACAGCTGATGCTCCAGAGGGCGCACGAGCTGATGGGTACCACCCATTCCGAGGCGGAGTGTCTCTCCTACTGCCGCGTCTTTCCGCGCAAGTGGCAGGTCCAGGTCGGGGACCAGCACCACGCGAAGCAGGGCGACGATGTGCAAAATATGCTGATGCGTTTCGCCGACAAACCGCCAAGCAACTCTGCGCTGAAGTCGGCTATGTTGGTGATGACCATGAACATCCTCGCGCGTGGACTGTCGTCCGGCCCTGCAGGAGAGCCGGAGATTCGGTACGTTCCGGCGAAGCCGACGATCGTGCACTCGTACGAGGCGCCGGCGACGACGCGGACGCGGTGGGGCGCGACGACGACAGTCGAGCGCGTGGACATGAAGCAGGTAATGCCGTTTGACACTCTGTACGAGGGCGTGAACCGGCCCCACCGACCGACCTGGATCGCGGACCACTCGCCGCGCATGATGGGCATCCCGCACGAACCGCTGTCGCCGCGCGAGCAGACGCCACGGCGGGTTTTGAGACTAAGCGGCAAGGACGACGGCAAGTTTTACGGGAACGTCGGCTTCACGAGCAAAGACGAGGACGGGAGCCGAAAGATGAAGCTGCACATGGACGCGCACGCGACAGTGCACGCTCCCGACCTCGGGCTACAGCACGCGGGCGGGATCTTTGCGGGCGTCGGCGTGCAGTCGTTCGCGGGAGACCACAGCGCCCTCCACGCGAACGTGCACACCGACCACCAGCTGCACGTAGATAGCCTGCAGGCACCTCTGGAAGCGATACTTGGTGGAGGGCCGCACGGTGCGAGAAGCGTACCGCTTCCGGGGCATTTAGAATTCGGGAACGGCCCGCAGCGACAGAGCGTGACCATCGACGCGGAAGCGATATTCGGGGAACACGTGTCCAAAAACGTGACGCCGAGGCCGCAACACCCGGCGTTCGTGAAGTACAATCGGCAGGGCCAAAGACTGAAGCTCGACAGCAGAATGCTGGCGAAGCCGACTGTGGATCTGAAGGAGTCACCAAGCCTGATCGACTTCGCGGCGCAAGTCAGTTTCACGATGCCGTCGGCACGGGGCGCGAAAAAGGATGCTAGCAAAGGAAATCAAGTAAGTGATAGATCGGGTAACGGGAATAAACATAAAGCCCCCGCAAACGGCACCCTGCCGTTCGGCGCGCCGAAGTTGCTTAGTCTGCCAAGCAGTGAGTTCACTTCGGGCACCCCACGGTTCAGCAAAACCCTGAACAAGAACCAAGTGGCGGTTACAAGCACCAAGATAAGCCACACGTCGAGCGGAGTGCCAATTAGTGTCGGAATTCCGCATCCGCTTTCATCGCCAGCAGGTGCGCCGGTTGTGGCCGGAGCGGGAGGTTCCACAGCGGGTGCACTAACGACGAAGCCAGGGGCACCACAGTGGACGAAGACGAAACCTGTGGAGACTCCCCGAAACAACGTCAACCATCGCGGAATGTACCTCGAAGGCGCCCATAAAATGAGCAAAAATAGCTCAGCAGGCTCGGAGAAAACGGAGGAGCTGAACGGCTCCGTAGAAGACGTTGCGGGAGAGGCAGAAGATGGTCGTGTTACGCCAAGAATAGTAGAAGAGATAGTAGACGACGAGGCCCCCGCTCCGCTGGCACGGGATCCGACTGCAGAAATCGCGTCGCCGCATTTCGAGAATGAGCACGCGGCGGACTTCGATTTGGCGACTTCATCTGTGGACGAATCGGGTGAACGCGAAGAAAGGACGATTGAGCTCGAGGACGAGCTTATGGGAGCTAACATAGAAGTAGCTGAAGCAGAGCAGGAAAACGTGGAAGCGGCGGAGAGCAGCTCCACGTCGAATGCCCCAGCCGAGGAGATGGAGATAAACACCTTCGTCGCCGACATGCTTCCGAGCAGCGGATGCGAGAGCAGCCAGGGCGAAGCGCCAGAGTCGATAGAAGCTGTCGCTTTGGACCAGCACGAAACGCCTTTGCCAGCGACGCCGCGAGTCGTACTGTCGACGCCGACCATCCCGATGCTGAGTTTCAGCGGGCCTTCCTTCAAAAACAGCTCCTCGTCATGTTCTACTTCTAGCCACCTGCAGCCTTTCCTCGTCGAACAGCAACCAAGGGAGGTGGAGGGTGACCACGCAATGACGCTGGTTACGGAGTTGGAGCACCGCGGCGATGCGGAGCAGCTGTACGTGGACAGCGAGGACGATCGACCACATACGGCCCAGACCGCCGGCGTCACGTTCCGCGCCTCCGCTCTGTTGAAATCCGCGCGGACGAACCCGTGGGTGAAGGCGAAGAACCACCACAAGCTTCCGCACACAATCCACAAATTGAAGAACACGCACAGCGTCCTCGTGCGGTCGCCAAAGTCTCCTTCCTTCCCCGCAAAACCCTTCGCGCCGGATGAGATCAAAATCAAGAAGACGGAGATCCAAGCCAGCAGCGGCGTTACACACGGGCCCTTCACGCATGACGGCGAGTGCCAGACGCCCTTCATGCACAGCAATCTCCTCATGGGCAGAAACAACTTCGGCAACTTCCAGGGACGAGCAGGCGGGAGCGGAGGTTCTCAGAGTCCACCCGTCGGGGGGACGAAGGTTCCGGACCCGTTCGTATTCGGGTGGGAGCTGCGAAAACTGAAAATCGTCGAGGAGATCATGCGCACCGACCCCTGCGTTTTGGCGCTGCAGGAGTGCGACCAGTTCCACGATTTCTTCAAGCCCTTTCTTGCCGAACTCGGCTACCAGTCGATGTTTTGCCCGAAGTCGAACTCCGTGTGCCTCGAGCACGGGTTCTACGCGGACGGCGTCGCGTTGTTCTGGAAGTACAAGTCCTTCGTGCTGAAGGAACGGTACAGGGGGTTAACGCCTGCGGGGAACCCGTGCGTGATGGCCATTTTGGAGTACTTCGACGGCGACGTCGTGGACACAGCGATGCATATGGCGAGCGAAGAATCCCACCACGGCGGTAACGTTCAACTGCGAAACAGTAGTATGCCGGGGGAGTCGACGTCGGCGCAGAAGAAGCTTCAGCAGAGGAGGACCATCATGATGGCGAACGACGAGGATGCGGACGTCCGGGCGGAGGATCTGAGCACTCCTGTAACGCCCGCGCGCGTCCCGGTCAATTTTAGAAACGCGTTTGGTTCCGGGGTGAACTCCCCCTTCTCCCGATATCACTCGCAGGCGTCGCTGAACTTCGCGGTAGAGACGGACGAGGAGGAGGCGTCGAAAATCGTCTCGGCGCGGATGGTGAAGGGTGCGGACGGGAAAATGAGCAGAAGGGTCATTCACTACGAACCGGGGTACGTCCCGCCAAGACGGACGTCGGCTGCGAACAAGAAGCTGCATGGAGTGTCGACAAACGACATCTTGGAGGACAAGCATGGGGAGCACTCGTCGGCAGCGACGACGCCGCGCATGATGGTGCCGGACGTTGCAGGTGTGATCTTCGGTGACGCAAGTGGCGTCGAGGGCCAGTTTGCGAAGACGCCGCGACTGTCGCACGTCGAGCCGACGCTGCCACTGGCGAGCGCGATGTTTGCCGTGACCGCGGAAAACACGCACTTGCGACATTCGATTGGCAAGGTGCGCGCGTTGCTGCCCGGTGGCGACACCTGCGACGGGTTGCTTTCGGTGTTGGATTCTGCAAGGCAGCGACCAAGAGCGCCATTGGCAATCGAGACGCCGCGGGACATCTCCCTGCCGGACCTGCTTGGCATTTTTAAGCATAGCGTGAACCATCTGCCCCACGTGCCGCTGAACGGCCTCACCGCCCCCCCAGCGGCCGCCCCTACCGCGAGCGGCCCCCGGCAGGTCCAGCCCCAGCTCGCGGCGCCGTCGACCAGTGCCAGCAAGCCGGAAGAGGTGAACCTCGCTTCCCTCGCGGCCAAGGAGAAGCGAAAACGGGAGCGCTCGCGCGATTTCAAGATGCACAAAAAGGAGTACATCCTGGTGTGCACGACGCACCTGAAAGCGGGCATGCACGACGAAATTCGGGAGCACCAGGTCGCGGCCACACTGGAACAGATGGAGGTGATGAGGAAAGCGTTTGAAAAGGAATACGGCGGCCGAAAACTGGACGGGGAGATCTTCCTGGGAGACCTGAACTGCAACCCGTACCAGGGCAACGCGATCAGCGGCGTGCTGCGGAGCGGCTTTTCGTCGGCGTATCCGTTGCCGGCGTCGAAGCGGGATGTGGGGGTGCTGGGTGGCGACAACGCCTCCAGCTGCAGAGTGCAGAAAGGAAAGTGCCCGGCCACAGCGGTACTCAGGACTTTATTTTTTTCAATCTACTTCTTCGGATCATTGGTTGCAGGACGGAGGAGCACGCTCGCGCAAGTACTTAATAGCTGCCGCTGCGCAACCACTCTCATCTCATCCTCATGACGAATTCATTGATCCACTGTTCCAAATAACGACGACAGGTGAACTCGAAGGGTCGCAAGATGGTGTCGGACTATATCTTCAGTACGGGGCTCAATTGCGAGTCGCGCCTCTGGATGCCGTTCAGCGACGACGTTGGGGATGATGTGGAGCTGCCGGCGAAGGGCTACCCATCAGACCACTTCGCGATTGCAGCACAGCTCTCCTTCAAAAAAAAGGACAGAAGGACGATCAAGTAAGAAAGTAGAGAAAGGCATATCGAAATCGAGTTGATGAAGTGGTCCTGAAGTTCTTCGTGTACCTGTAGTTTCTTTGTCATCTTTATCTGCATCACTTTTTTGGTTTACTTCTGTTCACACGCTTGTATAGACTGCTGCAAGACCCAGGCCGTTCGGGAAGAAGCGGCGAAAAGCTCCGTAGAAATACTGTCATGCGCAGCCAAAGTCGCATATACTCGTTTGATTTAGATTTGCTCCTGCGAGGAAAGCTCACGAAGACAAAGAAAGGAACGAATCTTCGTAGACCTGCGTCTAATTCTAGTTGCGAACTAGAACTGCTTACTGCTAGTACAACATAAATTTAAATACTTCCCGAAGTCGAACTCGAAGGGGATGGAATCTGTAGACGTGGAAAGTCGTTCAATTTTTTCACGCATGAATCTCGAAAAAAATTGCGAAGTAGGTGGTCAATAACATTTTGCTAGGGAGGGCCAAACCATGTACTCTACGTCTGTTGTTGCAAAGAAACCTGTATGATACCTTTTCCCCGCGGGTGCACAAACGGGGCGATGCCCGCGAAGCAGCAATGCTGTAATGCAAACACAAGTCACCAGAACTAGAGTTTTTTTTCACTTAACAATCATGCTGATCAAGCTGGGATCGATGGATCGTGCCTATACTTTTTTTCATTTTCGAAGAAAGCCTGAGACAGATGTATGTTGCAGTCAGGTCACTCATGAGCGTTTGCTCGAAAGGTTGCTCTTGCTACTTTCTCTACCCTTCTTACACATTTTTTTTACGTTTACCGACCCAGAATCAACCCCAATGAAGTCATTGTTTTTAAACCCAACATACCTCATGGCTCATGCCGCGAAGGAAACGGAAATACGCTCACCCGTCGGCCCGTTTATCCTGTGATGTCCCATGGTTCCCTACTCTGTGCCGACCCTCGATTCTTTCAGTGGCATTCAATCGCGCTTTATAACGGTCCACCCCTTGGGCTTGGATGCGTGAAGACATGCGTCGAGGATGCAATCCCTGCCCGAGTACTAGTCCGTGCTCGTGCGTGGTGATGAACAGAAGCTGCGTACAGGGAAGTAGACGAGCCAGAAGATTCTTCCCCCACAGACAAAATTTAACACGCACTTACCCTGAACATGAACTGGAGGAGAGCGAAAAGAAACGAAAGAAGGTGCGCAGTTACTAGCGCCATCATCTGCAGTTGTGGCTAACCTACACTTGCGCAATGATGATGCCCGAGGGAGTCGACCTGTTCTTTTCATAGGGGAGTCAGTGCTGTAATCCATCGTTCACTCATGCTCATGGTCTGAAACTTATATACTAGCAAGGGGGAAGGAATTTGAATGGTTGGTTGGTTGGTTTGGTTGAGTGATGCGCTCCAGTTCTTCACTTCTCCGAAATCCGATGGCGTAGGAGAAAGTCACATCCCAAGATAGTAAAAACGGGTGAAGCTGCAGTGACCGAGCACGCGGCGAACTCTCGGTAGAACTCCCATGTTCCAAGGTAATAAGTACCGCGGTGAATATAATAGACTGAGAGAACCTTTGACTTTGTGTAATTCATCGCTCACTCAAGAAAGTAGAAGAGCAGCAACAGAAAATGCGCACTGACACTGAGGGACTTAACCACGAGGCGAGAGAGAACCAATGGAATGAGATGACATTGACAAGGCAGAATAAAACCAAACGGGAATAAGAAGGATATTTATGGCTCTAGCGTAGTACTTACTTGTTCTAATGCAAAGATCAGGCAAGCCTTAAAAAGCACCAATGATATAACGAATACATATGAGTGTGGCGCGAAGTGACGAGCAAACTCCTAACTATGGTTTTGTCTTTGGATGTGACATCATAAGCTTCAGCTGGTCGCGTCTTCTCTAGAAGAGAATCTGCTCTTCATCTCATGACGAGTCTCGTTTTCTTTTCCGTTCTGCATCTCATCACAGCGCGAGCGCCTTCATCGTCTTCGTGAGAACAACAAGCGGAAGAGCTGCGACATGCCGGTTGGATCCAACAACAAGTCCCGCGCGGTGAAGAGGAAGGCGAGGAGCCGCATGCGGTCGTCTTGATGTTGGATCGGGATCGTCGTTTTCGGCCCGTTACGCTTGATTGATTTTCCAGGACGAAGAACACTGACTATGTAATTTTTATTTACTTCCTTGTTCGACGTTTACGAACAAGAAACACGGGTGGCAGCTGCAGCTACGGACGAAAAATATACGGATGGGATAGCACGCTGAACATCAATCCCGACGCCCTGACCTAGAGCTCGTCCGACAGCGTTATGGTTGTATCGGGCGGCAGCGTCGCCGCAGCGGCAGCGTCGCCGCGCGGGCACCAGCACCACTACCACCATCACGCGAGTGGCTTCGCGGATCACCAGTCGGGCGGCTCCGGGAGCCCCCAGCACAACGCGTCCTCGCAGCCGCTCAGGGGCCTCGCGAGCTGGTTCCCAAAGAAGTTTCAGTACCAGACTGACTTCGCGAAAAGATTCGTCTTGCATCGAAGAGGCACGTCGTCGCCGACGTCCGGCGACCCCGATCAAGTGGAGAACGGCGATCTGAGCCCCGAGGAGCGCGCTGCCCAGGCGGACGGGGCCGAGCACTTTCGCAATAAAACGGCGAACGGGCTGGGACGACTAGGACACGTCTCGTCAATCAACGGCGCGGACGAAGAGGATGGTCTTGGTCCTCATAGATTGATATGAACTAGATGGGTCAATAGGTAGGGCGCAACGAAAAACAATTCGAACATGAGCGGGGGTTCCTCGGACAGGTCCTGGGAGCGGAAAAATTCGAAATCAAAAGATGTAGCAGTCATGCACACTACCAAATTCACAAATAAACAGCTGACTGGGCGGAGTACGATAAAGATGGCGACGGACAACTCGACGCTTCCGAGCTGTTCGTCGCGGTCAAGGACGAGAAGCTCTGTCTTTCGCGCGCCCTGCTTCTCGAGCGTCTCAACCTCGAGATTGATTTGTTCAAGGTGATGATCAAGATCATCAACTACTTCATCTATTTCATCTCCTTCTTGCTGGCCCTGTACCAGTTTTATCCTACGGAAGAAGTCGGCTTCGTGCACTCCTACCTCGCGGACCACTTCGACCTAGACCCCGAATCCATGGAGCAAGTCGCCGGGATGAGCGACCTGTACGAGTTCATTCTAAATTTTGAGCAGAAGAACAAGCTGCTGCAGGCGACGGGCCCGGTGTATTGGTGTGATCCGCGGTACTTTGAGGACCTAGGAAAAACGAGCAAGGGCGAAGTGTTTTTCGCAAGCGCAGGGGAGGAGAGACGGAGAACAGCTGCAACTTCCCCCTCTGCTTCATCGAATAGCAAAGTAGATGCGCCCGCAAGGGTAGAGGATCCGTTCCGCGCGGATGAAGTAGAGCGAAAACGAGCAGAGGAAAAGCTCCGCGACGCGGAGATCGCGACAGAGTTGGACAAGCTCCGAAAGCGCCAGCTCATGGGCGAGGTGACGGGCGACGACTTTGCGACGACTTTGGACAAGCTAACGACGCTGAAGCTGGAGTACCAAAATCCGACGACGGTCGGAAAAGACCTCCACGACCACGTCTGGAACCTGTACGATTGCCAGAACGAGCAGGAAAGCAAAATCGCGCACTTTAGCAATTTCGCGTTGGAAGGCGGGCTGGTGGATCGCATGCGCGAAAAGGGTTATGACCCGGGTGACCTGGACAATTTTGAAGCGGAACACGTGAAATCCTACTACGATAATCCTCCGGAGCTCAGCGACAGTGGATTGAGACGAGAGCGGCGTCAGCTAGGGCGACGTGATATGCGGCAGAGGCAGAGGACGGACACCAAAGTGGAAATATACCGCGGATCTGCGCCGGGCCCGGCAGGAGCGTCGCACGAACTGGAAGATCTCCCGATTCCAGCAGTGAAACGAAAGTCAAAGTGGTCAGCGCCATCCTCGCGTGGGGGTGAGCGTGATGATGATACGTCTTCATCGAGCTCGCGGTCGAGAAGATTTTCCGAAGGGGAGCCTCGTCGTTTGTTTCGTACGTATGCTCAGGACGTTGCGTACCACAACGAGCTGTACTCTTTGAGGCAGTTTCTTCGGCGCAAAGGCTTCCCGCGGAATCTCGCCCGCGAATTTGGCGTTTCGTTAGAGCAGATTGAGCACACCTGGAAACCGGATGAAGTGCACGGACGGTTGCGGCGGTTATCGCTGGCAAAGACTCTGTCTCCGGGCGAGCGTCGGCGGTTGGCCGACGCGTTCCAAGATCATCTTTCGCAGGTATCGACGCAGGCCCGGCTGTGGTTCGCAGACACGCTTGCGGGAATGGGGGAAAATTTTAGGCAACTCATGGGGGGTCCGGTCGGTAGCGAAAGGGAGCTGACGAGCGAAGAGGGCTTCGCACGGTCTTCGCACCACCGCGGCGGGGTCGGAGGCGGTAGTGTTGGACCCGGAGAGCACGCAGCGACCTTAGCAAGTGCCGGCGTGGCAGACATGGCTTCGGAAAGACAGAAGCCGTACAATGTGGCAGGCGTACGCCGTGGCGGCGAAGACGCGATCGAAAAGCTTACTTCCTCGCGGAAACTGGCGCATGCTACTACGCCCGCCGACGAGCCACGCGACGCGAAGAAAGAAGACAGCAGAAAAACCCCCGTAATGCGGGAAGTAGAACAAGCGCAACGAGGACAAGAGTCGGCGCCTCCACGGAACAAGTTTAGACGGAACACAAAAACTCGGGCGCAGGAGCTCGTCGAGAAGCGGGCGGTTCGCATGCTGACCGAGAATCAGGCGCGAGTCGAGCGGGAGGCGGAAACGTTTCGCCGATCGCTGATCGCAGTTCGCGAAGCGGAATTCGAAGACGACTACGACGAGCGCGACGTCGCGCGATCTTGGCTTCAGAGCGTTGATTCCCCGTTCGGCGAAGATGCGGCGGATGGGCCAGCCGCACTGGCTGAAAGGTACAACATGAACGACGGTAGCGTGGCCATGTCATCCGACGGCACTCTTTACACCTCGTCGCTTGCGCCCTCGCGCGCGGTCCGGACGAGCTTTAGTCGCCAGCGTGGTCGCGAGCTCGCGCTGGTCGGCGGAGTGTTCACGATCCACACGTTCACACCAACAACTGCCTGCAGCGGCGGGTGCACGTACGCTCCGCAGACGTTTCGGCTGCGGTTCATCGCGAACGTCCCAACAGGGGTCACAACGCTGGCAGGGAACGCAGCGCTTGTAGCCGCCTGCAAGGCCGCAGTTAAAAACATCTTTGACCTGGTGGACGCCGACTTCACAGCCTTCGGCACCGTCATCGACGACCCGAACGGGTATTCTGGGAGGCGGCTGCAAGAGGTGGTGGGCAGTGAAAGTGATGATGTACCAGCAGGAGTTCCTATTGACATGGCGGGGGCGGAAGCAGATGCGAAGAGACAGTTGTGGACTTTTCCCGCCGACCACACCGGCAGCCTGGGGCTGCCCCCACCGGCAACGATACCGCCATCGACAGCAAGGGAGCCCCCCGACGCGGATCAAACGCGGTCATTGAGCGCAGCCCTTCTTCCGCCAGACCACACTGGCAGCCTCGGTCTGCCTCCGCCTGCCACCATTCCACCGCCTAAAGCTTCTGCGGGACCACGATCCCGCCGCAACCTCGGCGCAGCAGCTCCTGTCACCGCCAGCGGGCTGTTCCTCGAATACGATTTCACGGTTGTGGGTTTGAAGGTGCGGAAGGCGAACACGGCGATTGGCACGGGTGGCTTCGAGGCGGCGATGGTGAGCAAAATCAACAGCGAGTGGAACACGGCTGATTACAACGTATCTGCGGTCCACGACGTGAACCGCGATCCGCTGGGCAACTACATGCTGTCAGTTTCGTTGAATGGTGTGGAAAATTACGACACTGGGTTCACGGCGTCCGCATTAGCGGCAAACGCGACCTTCGTGTCGGCGCTGAAATCGGGTCTCGCCTCGACCTTCGGCATCACCTCCTCGGATGTTTACATGAATGACATCCGGAATGGTGTGATCCGAAGCAGCGGAATCCACCGCAGGAGGCTGACGGAAGGCGGCTCTGGGGTGGTCGCGGGAGTAGACGAGTTGGATGTAGTCGACGGCGCTCTGGACAGCGGCGATTTGCTGTATTCCTCTGACGAAATAAGCGGCGACTCGATGATGTTGATGTCGCGCGACCCACGCCCACATCTCAGCAAAGCCACGTCCATGGCGAACAACGCATACCTCGCAGGAATTCGGCAGAGCGTGAGTGAGGAGGAGCACCAAGCGCGGGCCCTGCTTGAAGGCGACGGGGACCCCGGGGGCATTCCATTGGTGACCGAATTCGACGCGTCTGCAGGGTTGGAGGTAACGCCTAGTAGTGCCTCGTCATCCTCGACCCGCGCCCTCGGGGCTGCCGCCGGTGCGGCCAGCTCTTATTCCACCCTCACCCTCGAGATCGACTTCCAGGTAAAGGGCCTCAATCCCACCCGTTACGCCGAGAAGGCCGTGCGGAAGCCATACGAGACCTTCCCGAAATTGGTGACGAAACTGACCTCCTACATCAATGCGACAACCGAATTCGCGGACGTGGACTTTTCCACGGGCAATTACGGCCTGAAAAAAATCAACACTCTGACGGGCGATGAAAAGCTGAGAGTTCGCCTCCACATCTACGCCCCATGCGCGGATAGAGCAGCGACGCTCGCGGAGAACGCGACGTTCATCGGCTGGGTTGAGCACGCCTTGGAGGACGAATTTACTTAATATTGACACTGCTCAGGGGGACTATTTTCTGGTGACGGCAGTCGAGGATTCCTCCGTTGCCGCGGCGCTAGCGGCGGACCCGCTGGGAACCGCAGACATCACACGACGACGTCGGCAGAGGCAGCGGCAGCTCGGCGCGGCCGCAGGTTCTTCATCAACAACCGGAACGAACGGGACGTCCTCGTACAGTTCCACGTACTGCACGGGCGCGGCCGAGCCGTACGCGTACGGTGGCATGATTCCGGCCAACTCGCACATGGTGGCACTGGACGTCGCGTTCATGGTGGGGGCAACTGTGGCGGAGGTCGTGGAAAACACCATGAGCGACATCAAGTTCGACAAGACGATGACGAAGATGCTGAACAAGTACCTGCCGAACACGCACTTCCTCGCCACCATGGCCGGGTCGCGGGTGGCGCGCGACTTCACGATGTTTTTCAAGATCAACGCGCCCGAAAACACCACGGCGAAGATTTTGGACGGGGCCTCGCACCTATTCCGGACGTACGCGGTACCGGCGGCGCTGAAAGAGGGGCTGAAGATGTCGAGCGAGGGCGCGGGCTACCTCTCGATCTACAAGATCTACGACAGGCCGACCACGTCCTCGGCAGCTGCGCACCGGGAGCGGATGCTGGCCGCGGGCGAGTCCTCGTTTGATCTTGACATGGAAAATTTCCAAGCATCGCAGATGAAGATGTTGCATAATTCCGACTCCGACGGCGGCTTCGCTGCGCCGGGCGCCATCCCGCTGCGCGGTCTCGGAGCCGCCGCGACTACCAGTTCCAGCTCTACTGCCTCCTCCACGACCTCGTACCCAACGACCGGCGTGAACCTCACCCTGGGTCTCGATTTCACGGTTCCCGGCCAGTACGTGGGGCGCGCGCTCGCGATGACTTCGAACGGAAAATTTTCTGCTGGGTTCACCAAGGGCATCCAGGCCGTTTTTAGTGCTCCGCCCTACAACGACACCTACACTTTCCTGGGCTTCGACGGCGACTATGTGTACGGGGACGTGATCGCGATGCTGTCCTTCGAATTCACGGGTCCGAAGGGCGAGGGCAGCGTGCCCACTATCATCCAGTCCAAGATGGAGGAAGCCGTGTACGAGTCCGGCATGCAGAAGGGCGACGCGGGCAGCATCGCGCTGCGGGCCGACCTGAAACTCCAGTACGTGCAGGACGCCGCGGCGGTGGCGCTGCAGTGCAAGTGCGCCGCGAACTGGGAGTGGGTGGACGCCGCGAAGGGCTACAACTGTACCAACATGCAGGGCTGCAGCGGCGGGGAACCCGGCATGGGCTGCAGCGGGCCGCCGCAGTTGCCCACCGTTGCCACGACGAACCGGTGGTGCGTGCACGACAAGCTCTGGTGCGAGCAGTCCGCCGCGGGCCTGGGCATGGGCCGCGCCGACACGTTTCCCTGCCCGCACGACCCGCGGTACGAGCTGCTCTACTGGCGCTCGCTGTACCCGGACCTGAGCTGGCTCACCACCGAACTGTACCACGTCGACGCGTCCTTCAGCATTCACAGCCCCCAAGCCGCGTCGTTCATCAGCTACATGAACTATCTGAACGGCTACGAGCTGTTGTCGAAGCTCACGAAAAAGATGAACGACGAAACCAAGCTGACGGAGTACAACCAGACGCACAACTTCACGGAAACGCACTACAAGAGCTACGCGCACTACACGATGCTGCTGGCATTCGACGGACTCCCGGCCGGCGCGACAATGGCGTCCATGGCGAACAATCTGAACTTGCGGGAGGGCATCGTAAACGGTCTGGAAACGGCGCTGCACGTGCCGGCCGTGGACGCGGTGATTCACAAATTTGGGGCGCCGACGGGCGGCGTGGGGACGGTCGCCACCGCAGCAAGCCACCGGCAATTGGGGAGCCTGGTGCGGAGTTTGGAGCTGTCGAAGGTTTACTCGTCGGGAGAAGAGCTCGAGGATCTCGATATCGATGTCGACGGTCGCCTTCCACATCGTGATGCTGTTGGCGACGACGACGCCGCGTTTGAGGAGGTTGTGGCAACTGGCGAACGCGAGATGAGAGGCCGCTCCCCATCGTCCACACAACGAAAAAGCAGTAGAGGGCTGGCCGCAACGTCCAGCGCATCTTCCGGGGCTGCAAACAGCACATCTTCCTACGGCTCGTCTTCATCCCACTCGGCCATTACGTACGTGGAGGCGCAGCTCTGGATCCCGTACGGCTACTACACCGATATCAACCACTATCTGGAGCAGACCAAGACGCGCTCCAAAATGCAGAAGGACATCAACGAGGCTCTCGGCGCGACCTACCACGTGGCGCAGGTTCTGAAATTTGGCGCGTCAAATTCCCGCACGTTTCACATCGACGTCGGCAAGCTGCGCACGCCGTCTTCCATTACCGACATCACGAAACTGGGGAGCAGCGCAGCTTTCCAGCCGGCGGTGCGGAAAGCCTTTGCGAAGGCGTTGGACGTCGGCTACACGGGCGTGGTCTTCAACAGCATCTTCGAAAAATCGGGCGGGGGCCACCGCAAGCTCGGTGCAGCTTCCGCTTCGAGTTCCTCCTCCTCTACGTCCACCGTCACGCTTGCGCCCGCCGTGCCTTCCGCAAATGGGGGGCAGACGGTGGCGCAGCAGCAGACGGTTACTGGGCTCGTGAACGTGGATTCGGGCTCAGAGTACTTCAACCTGGAGGGAGAGCTGAAGCTCTACCCTGCCGGCACGACGCGCGACTGGACGAACATTCGCATCGACATGGAGCTGCTCGCGATTGGCGGAATTCGGGATCCGTCGTCGTACGGCGACGCGGCACACGCCGCTCTGTTCCAAAAATACTTGAATGAAGAGTTCAAAAATTCGGCGGAACTGACCTCGGTTTACTACGTCAAGGAAATGGGAATTGGAGCGGGGCGGGGCGGCGGACATCGGTCAGCTGTGAGGGCGGAGAGGCGGCGGGAGGGGAAAACAACGGAGGAAGGGGCGGATGCTTGGGGAGAAGCGAAAGCGACCGCAGCCGCCGATGAATCTTCATCTCCTGCCCGTGAGCTCGGCGGCGCGCCGGCGGCATCCTCCGGCGGTGGCGCCACTGTTAACTGGCTCTCCGTGGAGACGGACCACAATTTCCGGCTGAAGCTGGCGATGGTGTTCCCGGGCTACCATAACGTCGAGGAACTGGAAATCCAGAACGAGTTTACGCAGAAGATCAACTACCCCTTACTCGACGCATTCAAGCGGGCTCTCGCCAGCAGCCTGGACATGGCGTCGCCCGCGTTGCTCCAAATCAACCACGTCGAGGACGTGACGGTGTACTCCGGAAAATCCAACGTTTGCAAGGACTACAACTACAGGCGGAACCTTCGTCCTCTGCAGCAAAACGGGGAGGGTGAGCTTGGGTTTTCAGCCGCTGAGGAAGACCATCGCGGTAACGAGGATGATGTTGAGCGACGATTGGCCGTGGACGCGCACGCAGGCGCGTTTTTGGACGACAACAAGGTGGAGGTTCAGTTTACCGTGGACGCGGACCAGTTTGCCCGAGTGAACCAGAAGCTGATTGACCTGGACCACGACTTCTCGGGCGTCGAGAAGTCATTGCAGAGCTACATCGACCTGCAGCCCTCGCTTTCAGACTGGAAGACTGCCATACATCAGGTTTTTTATCGCGTCGAAGGAAGTTAATTTTAGTACTGCTTCATCAGCTGCTACTACATCACCGTGCTGCATCACTACACGCAGTGCGGTACTATCTCAGGTCCTCATGCTCGAGGAGCAGTTCCCCGACTTGCGTCCGGCACCACCGGACAGCTACGTGGCCGTCCGCTTCACCATGAAGGTTCCGGAGTATCAAGGTTTGAGCGAGGCCCACGTTCGTCAGGAACCCGGATTCTTGGAGAGTTTGAAAACGGGGATTTGCAACGCTCTGCACATTCCGACAACGGACTATGTTTTCTACTCCCTCGAATCGATGAACGTGCCCACCGCCTGCAGTGAAGCGGGCTGTTACCCGGCGGGAGGATCCTCGGGCGGGCATCGCGCCGTGCGGAAGACTTCGGACGCGGAGGTCGTCGTGGACGCAGCTGGCGAGCACGAGGACGAAGCTGCAGCTGGGGCCGCGCCGCGATCGACGGCGCAGCTTGCGCCACTTTCAGGGGGAACGGGGTACTAAAACTTGTTACTACTACAAACAACTTGGAACTTTGTTCTCATTCTCAAACTTCGATCGAGGTAGTGCATAGATGATGTTGTAATTGTAAAGAAATGTAGATGGGCCGCACATCATCTGTCGTCCCCAAAAGATGTAATTTCGTACCCTACAAATACATCAACAGTCTCGTCCAGTACCAAATCACGTTCATCGTGAAATCCAACGGCATCGACGGCGACGAAACGAATAGTGTGGTTGTCGTTGGGACCGACATCGAGTGTGACCCCCTCCTGAACGAGCACATCGAGCACAGCATCAACGCGGACATCGCCTCCGTGGGGTCAACCGAGTTTAAGCTGACTTCGGTGGACGGGTTTTACTACGACACCAAGTACGAGATGAAGTTTCACCTTCGCGTCCCGCCAAGCGTCACGGGGAAGGATTTGGACGGCAACGCTGCGTTTGTGGAAGTGATGGAATGCGGCATCGAAAAAGCGGTGGAGCGCGGCACCGGGACGCACGCGATCGTCCTTCCATTGCATTTCGCGGACGTCGCGGAATCCAGGCGGAGAAGAACGGCGGCCTCCTCCGACTCCGACTCCCCTGACGGAGTGCAGCTGGATTTTCAGCAGCACAAAAATATGCAACGCCAACCGATGGAGATTCGAAAGCTTGCGGGTAGCGGGGAATCTTCTTCGGAATC
This sequence comes from Amoebophrya sp. AT5.2, assembly GCA_005223375.1. NCBI lineage: Eukaryota > Dinophyceae > Syndiniales > Amoebophryaceae > Amoebophrya > Amoebophrya sp. AT5.2. The sequence goes on along the minus strand of RXOD01003803.1, from coordinate 2,172 downwards.
ATCCGACGATGGTGCCGGGGGCGAGTCGCTGGACGTTCCCGCGAGCGGCGAGGCTGAATACCAGGACACGCGCATAAAGTGGGAGCCGCGTTCCCCGAAGGAGCTGTACCTGGTCGCGACGTTTGCCGTCCGCGCGGGCTATGTGTACGCGGTCGATGAGCACTTCATGATCGGGAACGAGACGGCGCGCATGCCGGAGCGGCTCGCGAAGATGGTCTACGTCACGGAGGAAACGAACAACTGCATCGCCAACCGGTACGCCGAAACGCTGCAGGGTTACACCGTGGTGGACGTGAACCACATGGAGCCGAATATGGACGTCGGTATGATGCTGGTCGCGACCTTCGAAACGCAGAAGGGCATTTCGGTGAAGGACACCGCAAACAACGCGGAGTTCCGGACGGTAATCCGCGAAACCTTCGCTGAGGTGCTGGACGATGGGATCGAGTCCCCCATCGTCGAGACCTGCTGCACGAAGTTCGACGTGCAGCTCCGCAATATCGTGGACGCCCCGGACGCAATCACCGCGGATAGAAGACGGGTAAGAGCACTGGCGGCGGCTCCTGCAACGGCGGGGGGAACAGCTTCATCGGGGAACGCAACGAATTCTTCTTCGGGAGCAGCTGCTGCCACGTCCAGCGGATACGGTGCCACCGCGACGCTCGATATGGCGATTCCGGTCGAGATCTATCTGGCCTCGGGCGCCGCGGAAACCGCAATGGGCGACGCGAACTTTGTGCCCTACTTCTCATCCATTTTGGACCGGCGCATTAAGGCCAACGACGAGCTGAAGAAGTTTTACGAGCTGGTCGAAATCGACGCGGTGGAAATTCAACGGCATTTGGAGTTGAAGCTGCGGATTGCCTTCCGCTACGATCCGACGACAGTGACGCCGTTGGGAATGCAGAACAACGCAAATTTTACGAGCATGTTTGCGAAAGTGATCAACCAGGTAATCCCGGGAACGCAAGCCACGGACGTGCTCGTCAGCGTGGTGGACATCGCAAGAAAGAGCCAGTACGCCACAGACCTGATCGACACAGATGCCGCGGACGGAGGTGGCGGCGGGCACAGCACAAGGAGGACGAGGAGAAGAACGGGGGAAACTCGTCCATCTTCTACCACGACGTCGACCTCGTGGGGGCAAGACGAGTGGGACGAGCACCGGTTCCAGGTCGAGTGGAACGACGAGCACCCGTACGCGAGTGTGCTGAACCACCCGGGAGGCCTCGCGCAGGCGGAGAAGCTCATTTTCGGCGGTGAAGGTGAAAATGATCGGCACCGCGCGCTCGCTGCTGCCGCGAGTGATTCGTCTTCCTCCGCAAGTACGAATGCGTACGGGGGCACGCCGTCCCAGCACGTGACGAAGGCCGCTACGTATCTGAGTCGGGCGACGAACCCCGACGGTACGGTCGAGTGGGACATCACCTACTTCGTGCGCGCCCGGTACTTCCTGGAGGCGGTGTCGGCGCTCGCGTCGGGCAACTATACGCTCCAGGTGGAGAACGCGATGAAGGCGGAGATCGCGAGCAACTACGCGGACACGTTGGAAGTACTTTTCGCTCCCGTGGACGACATCCGGGTGGTGAAGTCGGCGCGAAGGTACGCGTTCAACAGCACGTTCGCGCCGCTGAAGCCGTCGACCCACCCCGAAGCGTGGCAGTGGGACGCGCCGCTGGACGCGTACCGGGTGTACATCCGCAACAAAAAGGAGTGGAACCACGAAATGATGCCGAAAACCGGGCAGTACTACCAGCGGCACAAGTTCCCCTACCGCCAGGTCGCCCTGCTCGACACGCTGGTGTACCAAAAGCGCGCCACCCTGGAGGAGTGCCCCACGGAGGCGTACTCGTACCTGTTTATCAACCAGGACGTGAACAGGTACGCGAGCATCTACGGCATCAACGCGCCGAAGGCCACGGACATCTTCAGCTGCGTGAAGCACGACGAGCTGCTGGACATCGGCTACGACGCGGTGATCGACACGGAGGGGTTCGACTACTTGGGCGACAAGGTGTACGCGCGGTTCGTTGGGATGGAGGGCCACCGAACCTCGTATGGCGGGACCAGATGGTAAGTACTGTGTAATGGGTTCCCTTGGGTGGCGGATTGCCTTAGGTGGCGAGTGCCGATTAAGGCGCTCTGAACCGCCCGGCGCGAAGCGCCGGGCGG